>MJUU01054112.1:62582-134842 GCA_002080025.1 Modiolus philippinarum | reverse complement strand
AAAAAAACATGTAGATGCATCGGAAATATTAAAAATGAGGAATGAGTTTAAAGTAACGGAAATTAATAATGATTTATTATACAACAAAATTAAAGATATAAAAAAGATAGAAAACGAGATGAATAATAATATTAATTTATTATACGATAAAATCAAAAACATACCAGACAGAAAAATAATAAATATATTTGCTGGAAGTTATGGACCATTGGTGAGTGGTCAAGTGTTTAGTTTTGGTTTTGGTGGTGGTGATTTTGTAATGAATTTTCCAGGAGAGATATTAGGTCTTAGTTTATCATGTTTTAAAACAAAGATTTTGTATCTGCCATAGTGAGTGTTAATGGTGATAAGAAATTTGGTTATGTAATAAGTTCGGATAAAGATTTTTATGAATATGTTAACTTTAAAACACCTTTAAAAGATGAGGCTGGAGACAGAATAAGTTTTATTAATGAGATGGATAATTCTGGATGTCTCAATACTCTAGTATCAGCGGTAATTGAATTATTTTTATAAACAATTTTTAATCCTTAAAAATGTCGGCTTACGGAAAAAAATAAATCCTTACAGAAAATTAAGAGAACCTCATGCTGCAAACGGTATTCGTCAAAGTGTTAAAATAACTAATAATCCTTCAACTATTGACAAAAATCAACAGTTATTAGTGAGATTTCCTAATCTAAGTAGTAATGATGTTATTGTTCCCGAAACAACCAGATTAACTTTTGAATTAGAAATTGAATCTAAAGATGCAAATTCAACTGTTTACCAAAACCTTGGAAGAGCAATAGTTAAAAAAACAACAATTAAAATAAGTGGGAATGAAGTTATGTCAATAGAATTAAGATAGTGATATTTATCATTGTTATGCTGATTTGTCGAAAACTACAACTAAACATGCAAATATGGTATACCAAGGTATTGGTACAACAAATATGTTAAAACATAGAATTGGGGCGGGAGATAAAACAGAACATGTAGGAGATCAAGCCATAGCGAAAACATTCAAAAACAGATTTTGTATTCCACTAGATTTTGAAATATTAGAAAGTCACATGCCTCTTTACCAAGCTGGTCGAGGGGACAGACTTGAATATGAACTTACATTTAATGATTATAATAAAGTAATCCATTCAATGGATGCAGATGCAAAATATAAAATTAAAAACATTTGCTTACAATTTGATATGGTTTCTAACCCTAAATTAGCAAGTCAAATAAGACAGCAAATTGATGGTAAAATGGTTATCTTATATGACAGAATATTAAGACATAGAAAAATAACCAAAAACAATTACAAAAACAGGAAAACAGCAAACACCTACAATGGCCAGGAACTACAATCACATGCCACAATCTACAAGCAAACTGCACCAGAATAACAATAATGAAAACAAGAGACAAACATAAATAACGATAGGAACTCGGGATAGCCGGACTTGGTACCGGCACCAGCAAAAGCCAGTGGTAGGGTTAAACCGGTTTATGGGTACCCAAACCTCCCCTTTCTCTATCCCGTTTCCCTATAGTATTATAAACACGCGAATAAAACCCAATACAGGTAGACTACTAACTCAATGACCACTATCTTGGACAGAAAAAGCATAAGACAAACGTAATTTTGAAAGAAGGGTCAAAGAGTGCTCGCCGCTAAACTGCCGGCTAGCTCAAGAAATCTGGTCTGCTGGTAAAACACTGTCGCACTACGGAAGAAAAATCAAACTCAAAACTTCCCGAAGGGTTTGGTAAAGAGTCTTCATGTATTTCAGCAGACATCGGCAGTATCTGATACACTCTGGAATATTAATCTAAATACCCCATCTAAAAGTATGAAAGGTATTCTAATGTTATTCGAAGACCCTGAAAGAACAAGTACTGAAACTTATTATAATCCTGAAATAACAAAAGTAGAAATAACAATAGAAGGTGTTCCAAATCAATTATACAGTCAAGGAATGGAAGCAGATCAATAATGGGATGAAATAAATAGATTCTTTGCTTTAAATTCAAAAAGAAATGAAACAACAGACACAGTTATAAAAGATGAATGTTTATCTGATACAACAATAGAAAAATACTTAACAACTAATTATGGTTTATGGTTAGATTTACGTTTAACAGATGATAACTCACTACACGGTTCAGGTAGAAGAATCGAAAATGCATCTGAAGGTATTACAATTCAAATAACAAAAACAGCAGGAGCAGCTGATAAACCGATAAACGTTTATATTTTTATTATACAAGATGCACAAATTAATTTTGAAGATGGAAGATTTAAAGAAGTAAATTATTAAGTACGGGCCCTTAATTTTTATTTTATTTATTAAGTGCGGGTTTTCCCTTCAAAAATGGAATTACCAAAATACCCTCATTGTGCTATTATTTGTGGTCAGACCGGTTGTGGAAAAACAGAGTTTGTTCTTGATTTATTAGAAAATGAATATTGTAAAGTGTTTGCATATATTGTTATACTTTGTCCAACTATTCAATGGAACAAGGCATACAAAAATCGTTAATGGATTTTTGATGTTAGAAAACCAAAAACAAAAACTCTAATAATTGTTAATCCTATTGCAAATGAAGAAGAAAAATTACAAGAACTATTAAGAATGTTTTTTAAGAAATATGCCGGTTATCCAACATTATACATTATTGATGATTGTAGTGCAACAAAAGAATTAACAAAAAAAAGGGATATGCTTTCTGAACTTGCATTTTCAGGGAGACACGCTGAAAAATCGGTCTGGGTAATTTCACAGAGATATAATTCAGTGTTAAAAGACTTGAGAGAACAAACAAAATGGTTATGTATGTTCTACGCAAAAGATAGAGATAGTTTTGATAATTGTCTAAGAGAAAATGATGTTATTCCTACTTTAGAAGAAAGACAAAAAATAAAGGAAGAACTTAAAAAAAAGAAACATCGTAAATTAATATTAAAGACAGACCAACCTACTGGTTATTGGGTAATTGATTAGGCGAGCGAATAGTTTATTAAATTTTATTTCTTTAAAAATGAAGAGAGAAGAATTTGATAGATTGTTAAAAAAACAAAAAGATCACAATACACAAAAATGGACCGACTTAGAAATTGATAAAATTTACAAAATCACTGATCATAAATATGTTAATACAAGTTTTGGTAAGAGTGTAATTTTATCTGTCGAAAATAATGGTGAAGTTTGGTGTCCTTCTCATCTCGCTGAAAAGATAGAAATCGAAGATACTCCTTTTTATGTAAGACCACTCGGGTTGAAACCATGTAAAAATAATAAAAAAAAATAAATATCATGCTTATGATTTAGTATTTCCAAATAAGAAAAAAACTAATGCTTAAGTAATGCTTAAGAAATTCTTAAGTAATGCTTAAGTAATGCTTAGGTAATGCTTAAGAAATGCTTAAGAAATGCTTAAGTTATAAAGGAAAAAATAGCAATAAAAAGCAATGCTATTGGAAATACTAACAATTATAACAAACACTTCAGTATTATCATTAGTTGGATATGTTGTATTTAAATTTTTTTCAATTCAAAAATAAATTATATAAAATGAACGCCGAAGAATTATTAAAAGATAATATTATTGAAAACATATATTTTGATTCGAACGGATGTGATAATGACAAACAAAAAAAAAAAACGTGAAAGATTATCAGCCGTTGTTGCTGGTGGGGGTAGTAAGCAATATCTGGGTAAAGAATTACAATTGTCAGAAATTGATACAATGACACCAGAACAAATACATAAATTATATTGTAAATATGAAGCAAGATTAGGGGCCAGTATGACCAAAACATTAGGAAACTCTTTTATTAACTTATATGTTATGGGTGTATCAAAGTATTTTAACGTTGTTAATCCACCAAATTTAATGCAAGACTTAGGGGAAGATCCTTTTATCAATTACGCTTTAACTAATGTATGTTGTGAACTGTATTATAGATATGGGATGTATCTTGCACCTTTTACTGCAATGTTAACAACAGCAACACATATTGATTTGATTTCCAAAAAAAAAGACGAAAATAATGACATAAAAATGACGAGTGAAAATTCTGAACAAGAAGAAAACAAAAAAGAAAATAAAGAAGAAATAAAAGAATTTAGCGAATGGCTCCCTTTTAAAAAACCTCAACAAAAAATCCAAAACGAGTAGCCGCTGGTAGGAAAGGTGTAGAAGCAAGAAAGCTAAAAGCTGAATTAAAAAGAAAAGAAGCAGAAAAATTAAAAAAAGAAAACATAGAATTAAAATAAGCTGGTGAGCTTCAAATAACAAAAGATGATAAAACTACGGATTCTTTTCATCATCTATGTCCAACAAACAAACAAAATTGTAACAAAAATTACATATTACCACCATGTTTATCAATTGGGCTAGTAGGTAGATTGGGGTTGTTTTTTTATAACCAAAGAGAAAAAATGATTAAAGAAATCATGTTTGGTAAAGAAAAACCAAGCGAGCAAATCCCTTAAAAAAACAAAAAAAAAGAAATTAACCCGTTTGAAATTAATTAATTTTATTTTTTTTTAAAAATGGTTAAAATAGAAAAAATAGATGAAATGATAAACGAGTTTCTTTTTTCAGCATTCTTTTTAACAGCTATAAATAGTTTTTTTAAAATTATGTGAATTATATGAAAAATTAAAAAAAGAATTAAAAAAAGAGAAGAATTAAAAAAAGAAATAGAAGAGGAAATAGAAGAATTCAAAAATAAGAACAATTAAAAAAATAAAAAAAGAAATAGAAAACTAATTATTTTTATATAAAAATGGCAACACCAGAAGACGGAAAACAGATATCAAATATGTTATATCATGCTGGAGTGGAAACATTGTTAACAGTTGGATATGCAGAAATAGGTAAAAAAGTATTTAGAAGGCCAGCACCAAAAGTAGATTTTAACATGAATGATATTTTTATGTTATCCATTGATATACTGCTTGCAATGGCAACAAAAGATATGTTGATTAAGCAAGACATTATACCTGCTGATATTATGAAGTAATAAACAAAAAAAATGATTTATTTTATTTTCTTAAAAAATGGCAAGTGCTTTATCAATGATGCTTGGTGGGGCAATAACAAACGCTTTGGTATTTTTTGGTAGTAATTATTTATTTTCACACATGGGTAGTGATGCAAATGAAGAAAAAATAAGACATGATAAAGCAATAGAAAAATTAGAAAAAGCAACAGAAGAATGGAATAAAAGAAGAATTCAAAGATTAGATTATATTAATGAACAATTAAAAAAAGAAAATCATGCTGTTCAAGCTTTTGATGATGTTGATCAAGCTATGAGAGAATATTATAATGTTACTGGTAAGCAATTGGATTTACCTTCAAATTCAGTTTTAGATCTTAAACCAGTATTAAGTGATTTTTATACTCCATCAGAAGATCAGAAAAAAAGAGAGATTGCATTTGTTATTGGTGGTATGGCATTAACTGGTTTTGTTGCTTGGAAATTAAAATAAACATGAAATGTATGTTAATAAATTAATAATTAATATTTTCTTCATGAATGTATAAATCATTTGGATTAATATTATACCGGTCTAGCATATCAGAATCAATTTTAGAAGTATTATATGGATGCATTATTTCAAATGAATCTGGTTCAGTTTTTTTTAGTAAATTAATATTTGCAGAAAATTTTTTATTTTTTTTATCTTTTGAAGTAAATATTCCATTACCTAATTTCTTTTTCCATGGTTTATTTACTTCTGCTTTAACTTCTATATTATTATACATTTTATTAAATTCTTTTGGTTTTAATATATCGGTTTGATATCCTTTAGATGTTTGTTTTGTAATAATTTCTCCTTTATTATTTAATTCATAACATAATTTTATTTTTGGGGCTAAAAATAATCCATAAAATATTTTTCCATCACCAAAATCATTAGATAATTTACCTAAATCTGTTTCATGTAAGTAACCTTTATTTTTTAATATTTCTACGCAGTTTTCTTCTACGTAGATTGAGTCGGTGTCGGTATAATAAATTTCTGTTTTTTTAAATCCATTTATTTCTAGAATTACATCAGTGATTATTCTTTTAGAATGAGATAAAATAAAACTTCCTAAATGTGAAGGCATTAATAATTTTGGTAAATCATAACCAATATCTTCTTCTATATAATATAAATTATTATTAAGCTTTTCGTATTTTATATCATCTGTATATTTTTTTTTAATGTTTTTTCACTCCATAAATGATTTTTAAAGTTTATTTCTTTTTGTGCCATCTTACCATAGAGTGAATTTAACAATAGCTTAACTAAAGCATATCCTACTATATTTTTTCCCTTTTAAACTTAGCTTTTAAAGAATACAACTCTAATACAAATTCTCTAAAAGGATTTATTTTAAAGTTTTCTTCAAATATCATACCATCAAATATTTTTTGTATTCTTCCACCACATCAAACAATCTCTTGAATATCTACAGATGTTAAAACATCACAACATTGTCCTGTTCTTGATCTTAATACTTCTGTTTTTTTTCCTTCAAATGTTACAAAATCTTTACAAAATATTGGAGTAAAGAACATATCATCAGGATATTCATAAAGTATTTTAAATATTCCAGTTTTAGGTCTAAATGTTTGAGTATTAAATTCATCTAATATTTCCTTTTCTTCTGTTTTTTAAATTTCCTAATTGATTCCATTCTAGGATATTCTGAATCTAAATCTGACATTGCAGATGGATATAAAGAGTTTACATCTAATACTGTCATCACATATTTTTTATTTAATTTGTTTAATTCATTTGTTATGTTATTAAATAATTCAGATTTTTTATCTAATTTATTATACTTATCAATTAATTTAATTATTTTTTTAAATTTCTTTGGATCTCCTAAATATTTATTTAATATTTTCTTTATTTCTTCACTATTATAAAATTTTCTAATATTAGCAGCTACTCTTCCACCTTTTATACTTTTTCTAATAAAATATCTAGTATATTTATCTGCAGAAGAATATATTTTTTCTTTATTTTGATTCATTTTATTCATCCATGACTTAAAAGTTAAAGCTGGAAGAGATAAACTAGTCTGCATATTTAACCCTGTTATTTTTTCCATCATTTCATTATATAACATCATACAGCATGCTAATGATAATACATCGTTTTTTAAATATGGTAACCATTCATCTTGTTTCTCTTTATAATTATCTTTTGTTATCTTTGTAATTTCAAAATTAATTTTTCTTAAATTTTCAGGAATATTAAAACTTTCTCCCCACTTTAATAAACTATCCTTGACATGTCGCATAGTACATCTTAAAGATATTATTTGTTTAGGATAGATTTTTACTTTAATAGATTTTTCATTGTTTTTTATTAGTTTTGTTGCTCCGTATTTTTTTTTAACCAATTAACCCATTTTTCTGTAATATGTGGATTTTCCAAATTCACATTTAATAATTTACTTCCCTTCTTTAATGGAGGATACTTAGTTAAAGGAATATTTCCAATAATTAATGCAGAATCAAAACCCGATCCATTATGTGCATATAAAAGAATTTCCGAATTATAAACTTTTTCTCCTAGATATTTAAAAAATTGTTGAATACAATCTTCACCTATGAAATATTTAATATGTTTATTAAGTAATCTATTTAATTGTTCTTCTGGAAGATTTTTTACAATACTGTTATCTTCGTTTTTTATATGATTACAAACACAACCTCGGAATAATTTTAAGTTTATTGAAGCAATAGCATACGAAATATGTTTTCCATTTTCATCTTGATAACTTTCTATATCATAAACATAAGTTTGTTTATCAATATTATCATCTTTTACTCCTTCTTTATCTAACAATTTAACATATTTTACTAACTCTTCATCTATTTCTTTCCACTGTTGTTTATAATTATTTTCAATTTCTTTTATTGCTTTTCTTTTATTTTTGATATCTATTAAACAATAATGACCTATATGATGATTGTAAGGATTATAAAGATAGTATACGTAGTTATAATTATTATCTTTTATTTTTGGGTAGATGTGTTTGTCTTTTGGATTATAATATTGAACTTTATCATTCATGAAATTATTAAATCTTGTAAATTTAGCATTATTCATTATAAAAGATTGAACTTTTTGTTCTTTATTATTTTCTTTGTAACAAAATTGTTTGTATAATGTGTTAATTTCTTTTTCATGGCTTTTACTTAAATTATTACTTCCATCACTATTTAACCATTTATAACATTTTAAAAAACATTGATTTTCTGTAGGAATATAACAATACTTTCCTTCATATTCTTTAATTGAATATTGAAATGATGTTCCATCACCTTTTTTGATTTATTAACTTTCTTAAATTTATCTATTCCATATTTTATTTTTCCAATAAAAAACATGTCATCCATATCTGATGATTGCTCGATAGAGTTTATATAACCATTAAGTTGATTAATACTTGAAAAATACACTTTACTTGTATATTCTTGATATTCTTCACTATTATTCAATTTTATTTGCCCTTCTAATTTTACAATATATCCTTCGTTTAATAGATTTATTATTTGTTGTATAACATAACTAAAAGTTTCATTTTCAATGTTAATAGAATATTGAAAATCATTTGCAAGAGTTTCCAATTTATTGGAATAATAGTCTATGTTTCTTTGATAAAAATCTTTATCTTCTTCATCATTATCATTATATTCTATTTTACCTTTATTATATTTTAGTTGCTCCTCATATGATTTCTTTAATCTTGAGTATCTTAAATTTCCATATACTTTATCTCCTTTATATTTTATTGTTCTTCTGGTTATTTTTTCTTTTATGTTTTTAAGATTATCTATTTCATTATTGTATAAATCGATATATTTATTTTTTTATTTCTTTTTAGAATTATTTATTTTTTCTTCATATTCATTCAGTTTTCTTTTTATAGATTTCTTTTTTAATAATAAGGAACTGTTATATTCTTTTAATTCTTTTTTTTCTTTCTTTTGTTTGGAAATAACTTTTGATCTACATTCTTTACATTGGGATTTAACACCGTTTTGGTTAGATGAATCTTTATTGTATTCACTAAAAAGTTTATTAACTTTACACTTGCAACAAACTTTGGTCTTTTTAGGACTCATTTTGTAAGGTTAAATTTTAATTATATTGTTTTCCTTGATATAAAGTCCAGTAAGTAGGATTTCTCAGTATAAATTCTTGATAAGATTGTTTATATTTTTCTTTATTATTTTGATAATGTAATCTTTGTTGAGGTTTATTACATTCTTTACAGGCAGATTTAACACCCATTGGTTTTGTTTTATTTTTATCATATTCATATAAATATTTATATTCTTTACATTTAGAACAGATTTCTGTTTCTGTCATTTTTAAGAAAACAGTTTTAGTTATTTAAAAATGGTGCTTACAAATCTAACAATTAATTAGCAGATGAATTACATCGCAGAGTTGTAAGTGTTTTTCCTAAAAGACGTGTATGTTCATTCTGTTGATCAAACGTGGGCAGTTGATTTGGTAGATATGCAAAAATATTCAAAACAAAATAAACATTATGAATACTTATTAGCAGTTATAGATGTATTTAGTAAATATGGTTGGTTAATTCCATTGAAAAATAAAACAGTAGTAACAGTAAGTGAAGCATTTAAAACATTATTTAAAGAAAGAAAACCAATGTATGTTTGGTCTGACAAAGGCTCTGAATTTTATAATCGACAAGTAAAAGAATTGTTAAAAGATAATAACATAAAGTTATATTCAACTGAGAATGAAGAAAAATCTAGCGTAGTAGAGAGGTGGATAGGAACAATGAAACAACATATGTATAGATATTTTACTGCCGCTGGAACATTTAAATATTATGATGTATTAGATAAATTGGTTAAGGTAGATGGGTAGTCCAAAATTTTTTCCATAGATTTTCTTTATTTTCTCAGGAAAGTTTCCTTATTATATAAGCATTGAAATAAAAAAATAAAAAAGGGGGGTCACCGTGCTTGTTTTTAAAATAACTGATATCAAAATAATCAAATATTTCTAATGAATATATAGGGAAAAACAGGTATATTGTTGATTTCTTTAAAACTATTCCATAGATTTTTTTCTACTTTATTCATGTGTTAGCCCTTTGAACATACTTTCAAAAAATATAAAGAAAAATGGGGGTCACCGACTTTGTTTTCCATAAAATTTATAAAATGTGAATTTTCATAGTGATATCTATGTAAAATATTTTTATCAGATTATCTCCCTTTTTCAAATATCTTGTTCCAACTTATTTAATTATCAAGTTACCAAGCCTCGTCTTATTAGATAAAGACATGTAAATTCAACTCCATGTAGGTCCTTTGCATATTGTATTATGAATATGATATTGATTGATTTATTACAAATAAAAATATTTGCATATTTAAAAAGCAGATAATACCACAACAACATAAATAACGATTTCAAAATGGCGGAAGACTACCGATCTACCTTAAACATTATAATAATACAGTTCATTCTTCAATTAAAATGACACCCATTGAAGCAAGTAAATTAAAAAATGAATTAAGAGTTTATAAAATTTTATATCCAGAAAAAGAAGAAAAGATTAAAAGACCTAAATTCAAAGTAGGAGACAGAGTAAGAATAACAAAAAAGAAAAATCAATTTGAAAAGGGTTATACAATTCGATGGACCAAAGAAATATTTTTAATTGAAAAAGTTTTAAATACAAACCCTATTACTTATAAAATAAAAGATTTAAAAGGTGAAGAAATTATAGGTTCTTTTTATGAACAAGAATTACAGATGACTAAATTTTAGATTTTTTATTCACTGTACTCCAGGATTTTTTTTCTCACTTTTCCACATCAAACTTTTTCTCCTTCGCTGAACCTCCGGCTGTTTTTTTTTTTACTGTGTTAGACCCGCAATAGAGTTTTCAATTCGATGTACTCCCGGCTATTTTTTTATCACTTTTTTGTGTAGCTTTTTACCACCTCCGGCTGTTTTTTTTTAAACACAATAGTAATATGTTATATTACCAACCTCCACTACCGACTATTTTTTTGAGGGACGAAAAAAATAGTCGATGGGGGAGGGGGGTAATATAACATATTACTTTTGTATATCACATCATATAAAACTTTTTCAAAAGGAAATAATGATGAAATATAATTTTCTTAGATTAAACAAAAAATAAAAATCTCACTTTTAAAACTATTATTCATGTTAAAATTCATCAAATTTGTATATTCCAACATATAAAATTCCCTCAGGAAGATATGACGAAATAAAATTTCAAGAACAAACTGCAGACTTTATAAATATCTTGCTTATCATACCTTATTTCTGCTAAACTTCATTAAATATGTAAATGGCAACATAAAAAACTCTTTCAAAAGGATAAGATGAAATAAAATAAAAAAAAATAAAGAGAAATGATGAATGAGTGAAAAATAAATCAATTAAGATTGAATTAATCCGCAGACCAAAAATCTTTATATGAAAAAAATTCTCCAGTGAATAACTTTTTTAAATGTTAATCTAGAACGGAGTAATTTACAACTGTTAAGTGCGAACTTCAGAAAGTCAAGATCGAATCCTTCAATGACCCGCAAATCAGCTCTTCATTCGCACCCACAATCACCAGTCTATTTGATAACTATTATTAATATATAGCAAACAAACTTTACGAAGGTTCAATAAGAAAGAAAATTATGAGCTTTAAACAGAATAAACTATTTTGATTGGTTTGATTAAATTCTGAATAGCGGTCTCCGTTTCTGATTTGATGAACTTTAAACACCTAATTTCGATTTTAGTTTCTAATAATTTGCGTTTTCGATTAAAAGTAAATTCCGATTCCGATCGGAAACTGCACTTTTCGATCCGAAACTACAGTTTTCGTGCGAAATACCAGGTATTTCAAGAAGTACTATATATTCTGTACGGAAACTCTAGATTTCGTGCAAAATACCTGATATTTAGCATGGAGACTCTACTTTTCAGTTTTCGACCAAAATACTAATTATTCCGCATTTTTGTGGCTATTGGGTGAGATCCGTTTATCTCATGAACGTTACATGCGACATAAATTTGATAATTTGACATTTCCTAAGGAATACAGAAGGAAACCCAATTAAAATCCATTAAGTAATGAAGATTTAATCCCTTTTGGCCTGTTTCTAAAAATGGTTGGACCAGGACACAAAGACTGTTACGCGTATGCTTAAAAACATTATACTAAAATTTGATAATGATCCGTTTACTTAGACCAAAGTTATGATTTCTACAGACGCAAAACGTCGTATTTAACCGATTTTTGGCCCTTTTATCTAAAATAGGCGGGACCAAGAACCATAAATTAGAACTCAAGCTCACTAATATGCCTAGAAACATCATTCTCAAATTTGATAATAATACGTCCACTACAACCAAAGTTATGCTGTTCACAGCGCCTACCCCGTCAACGATGACATCCTCATAATTTTTGCGGTCATTTAGCAACGTTAAATGCAACAAACGATCAAAATTGATAAACAAAAGAAATTTTGTAGCACAAAGTAAACAATTTTGCATTCTATTATCGAATTCCAAATTACTTCTACTACATTGTATTAAAGATTTAAAGTCCAATATGGAGATTAAAGAAAGAAAGCAAAACAGTTAAACAATGTTTTAACATTGCAACCACAGTTCATTCTGTATATGCTGGTTTCGGTTTCGGTCTCGGTTTCGGATTCGGTTTCGGTTTCGACGATGAATAGTAAAAATGTCTATTTAAAGAAAAATCACTGTATAAACTACATGCTCGACAGTAACGAATCAACCGTGAAATGTACACTCCATAGTCTGGAGAGGTAGGTATGTTGCTGCTCAGAAAGGGAAAGTTCACAATTTGGAACTTAAAATCATCACGTTTGTCATATAGCTTAGATTTCAAACGTCCATCTTCGTCAATGTATATTAAAAGATCTAAGTACGAAGCTGAAGTAGGTGTATCAGTAGTCTCTTAAATTTCAAGCTCACTGGGATAGATCTGGTGTGAATAATCCTTGAATTTTGGATTATTGAAAGAAAGTACATCGTCTATGTAACAAAAGCTGAAATTAAAGGACTGGGCTAAATGGTTTTTTTTTTCTGTGTTAGCCCCTGTAAAAACTTGGCCACATACGAGAAAAAAAAAGAGATCAGCTAAAAGTGACGCGCATTTAGTTCACATAGGAATCCCGATTGTCTGTGTATGTGGTAATTAATTCACAAAAAGAGCACTCTAAGCTACAAATAAGATTTCTTTATGAGCAATGCAGATCGTCGTAATTTCTAGTTGAATATGACTTGTTGGTAAGTTTGCTTGTAAAATTTGAGTCAGTAATAAGAATGTTACATGTTTTGCATTCCTTTACGCGGCATGATGAAATTGTGCCTAACGATTGCTGATAAGGAAAATTTAAAATATCACTTAATATAACAGAACAAGGTTTGATGTTTGGGCAGAATCAAATGAGTTATTAGAAGAAAACGTGTGATCTGAGAATTGCTCCTGAGAATCAGTCAAAGTTGATAATGTACGACTCAGCAGGACACCTAGTTGTCCCGATGCGTGTCGATAGCTTCATCGGTTAGGGACCTTTTTTACCTGGGAGACGTCCCAGTCGGTATGCGTTCCTTTTGATTCTTTATTCTCATGGCTAAAGTAAACTTAAACTACTGAGCGGATGACATCCTCGAGGACGAACCGTCCACCAGCAGAGATACCGGCCCAGCGGTATGAGACAACAGCAATAGAATACCGAAAGGCAGGGTAAGCGATGAAAAAAAAATCTGAGACTACATTTAGTTGTTTAATCAGTAGGTTTATTATACAGTTGTCTTAATTTTACACTATTTTTACAACGAAATTAAAGAGGTGAATAAATCTACGTATTCAGCCGCTGGGATGTTTTCCATTCCATGACTTCAGTTTGCATTTAACTATATAATTTAACCAAAATGGTCTTTTGCATCAGTGAAGACGCGTTTTATTGACATGGTTACACAGTTTTCATCTCGACCAATGGTCTCAGTAAAGGAGTAGGGGCGATAAGGGCAGTATTTAGCCCAGGAAAATGAAAAACACTGAGATGAATTAAAAATAATAATTTTTTGTCCCTTCAATACACAAAGTAACTGACGTCATTTTTATGACATTATACAATTATTGACTTTGATATAGGTTGACATCTATTTCTATCAACCTGAAGAAAATTATATTAACCGAGCCGAAGGCGAGGTTAATATATTTTTCTGAGAGTTGATAAAAATAGATGTCAAACTATCTCAAAGTCTATATTTGTTTTATTATATGAATAATTAAATAACAAGTACGACAACAGACACTACCATACCATTTTCATTAACATGTGTCACACATGTTCATTTGAGTTATTTTCAAATGCATGTACAAGTAAATTTTGATTTTTACAACTTTAATTTTCAGATATTTCACAAATATATTGAGAAATTCATATCGACTTCATTGTTTTATTTCCATAGTTAATTTTTCCAGTTGAAATTGACATAATATTTGAGCATCCATGAAAAATTGGCATCGGAAAGTTTTTCGGAACAATACCGTGACTTTTTGGCACTTTGTCTATGGTATTTGGTACATTTACGGTGCGAGTGTCAATTTGTGTTAAAAGCCCATCAGAAAAAGGATCTTCCTGCATGTCAGACAACAAGTTATCACACTGTGAATATGATAATGGCACAAATTCAGAATCAGTAAAGTCAATGTAAACCTCTTGACTATTAGAACGGACTTCTACACGCTCAGAATGAGACGTAATCACACTGACAGAGTTTTCTTTGTCCTCAGATATTGTTTCTACCCTTTCCAGTTTGGAACGTAGAGTGTCTGTTATTGTGTCGGACATTTTCCTTTTAATATGAGGTGCCGTATAGCTAGTATAGGTTTTTAAAGAGTTTTCAGACCGATGTCCTGTAACGCTAGTAATGTGTCGTCCTGCAAATTCATTTGCGTCGAGAATATGAACAGTTGTAGAACGTAACGAATGGTTAGTATATCGTTTTGATAATCCAGCGCTAGCACTAATTGTAGGCATCATTTCACCGATAGAGTTATGTCCAAGAGGAGAGTTTGTATACCAAGTTAAAGAATTATCAAGTTTTGACGTTTTTTTTTTTGAAAAAAAACGAGCACACTTTGGATTAAGCTGTCTTTTGTACTTCATGAATGACTCTACTGGGCATCTCGGATCATCTGAAAAATAAAATTATACATTGGCATTATACGCATGTTAAACTTGCAAAATTTAAAATGCACAGTATGCATACATTTTAAACATTAATGAGACTTTCAACATCTGCACTGAAGAGATATGTCATTACAGAAACTAAATTTAGAGTTATTGCAGTATTTATAATACATGTATAACATACAATTGTATATAATTGCATTCATTCGGGTATGATATTGTCCTTGTTTCATGTATATATACTTCATTTACGTTCTATTAATTTGTTAACTTTGGTTTCTTATTTTTGCTTCTATTTTTTTTTTTTTTTTGGTCATTGTTTTTACTCAAAGTTTATTGTTAAATTTTTTATATTTTGTTTTCTTCTTATAGATACTGTATTTAATGCATGCAGCTGCACTTTTTATTTTACTGATTGATAATCAACATACCTTTCCTGGCATACATTCTGCCCTGAACACTATTGGTATCATTTTGGTGGTTTTTGGTTTGTTCATACCTGGATATATATACATAAAGTTTTCCTTCTGAGTCTGTGGTAGCTGCGAAATCTGATATTTTTATTTCAGGAATGTTCTCTCTCCCCCTTCACCCAAAATAGAGCACAATGTCAACAAACGCTTTCTGTTGCAGTTTAGTGCAGTCAGTATTGTCAAAGTACTCGTACATTTTGTGCAAATCTGATTTTTTTAAATAGGAGGATAGTGAGTTACTGCCCCTTTCCCTCGCGTTTCAGATCTTTGGCCACAGCAGAAAAAATTCTTTTGAGAGACTTGGAAACCACGATCTTTAGTAATGTTATAGTTCTTACGAACCGCGAGAAGTCTATTGATTCCGTATCTGAAACTGTATCAACTAGATTTTTGATACTTTTCGCCGTTTTCCTGCCTCACTTCCACAAAAAAATTCCCCAGAGCATCGTCCAACTGTTGAATGTCAAAATCGTCAAACGTTTCAGGAAGATTCCGTGCTTTTAAATATGACCTGAATACTTTGACTGCTCCATATATTCGTAGCTCTTATAGTATTTTTAGCATCTTTTTGAATTAAAATTTGCCTCAGTTCCTCTTGATCAACAGTAGCAAATCGACGGTCGTCCGTCTGCTCGTTGTCGGACATTTTTTCTGTTTTTTGTTGTGATGTTTTGATTGGCCGAAAACTGGAAATACCGTCGTTTTGATTGGATTATATTTATGAAGTATTTCCGGATTCTCGTCATTTATTTTTACACACCGCCAGGTGTCTGGAATCTATTTTTAGGATATTGCAGGGTGCTATAAGATTCTAGCGGACGCTCTGAACTATTTGAAGCCCATGGTAGGTTGCTCTCACGCTTAATCATTACTTTTCACGCTGATTTTAACCAATCAGAGATTAGAAAAAATACAGTCATGTAATAATCATTCTTAATGTATTGCGCCAGTGACGTCACAAAATTTCAGAATGTTTCAAGTAATTATGTATTTCCAGAGAAAATAAATGAATAGCAGACGATATAATCTTTCAAAATTGCTTAAAAGGGCATGTAAGTACATGAATAAGCAAAATATACCACAGACAGTCGTCTGTCAATACACAAAAATCGCGGAAATTCCCATTCTATTTTTATCCACTGTAAACAAAATGATTTAGACGTCATTACACACAATGTCATTTAAACACACCTATCTCGTTCAATCTGTTCGTGAATTTAATTTAATGCGGATGGATAATAATGAAAACGATGTTGTCCCAAAACTAAATCTGATAAATTTTTTAAACTAATTTATATACCTATTAATAGATAAAAATGAAAGTTGATTTGGGCCATTTTTATGAAGTTTAAATATCACCGATCGGTATGTGTAAAAATTAACTAGAAATATAAAAATTAGTGGATGATGTAAATCGGATAATGGTTTTTATGAAATAAAAACGATACGCTAGGCTATGGAATAACCTTGGATAGAAAATTGCGTGCTTGATTGACAAGGGTGTGATGGCTCATGATGTACTAATGTATACTCAAATCAATACTTGAAGTAAGCCTTTCTCGGTACTTCTTTGTTATTTCTTCTGTTGGTCTGCACATGTGATAAAACAGTCACTGATTCGATCAAACCTCTAATTTTATGCCAACAGCAACTCAAAGTAGTTTCGTGCGCTTGTTTTTGTGGGGTCATCTCACTGGTCCGACAGTCAATATTTCGACAGTCATTAGTCCGATGGTCATTAGTCCGACAGTCATTAGTCTGGCGGTCATTAGTCCGACAGTCATTTGTCCGATGGTCTGTTTATAAAAAAAATTATGAATAAAATGAAATTTAAGATAGCATTCACTTTCCTCTTTTCTCGTTAAAGGGGTCCTTAATAAAGAAATCGAAGATAGCCGCTTGCTGAGGAACATAAACCTTTATGGAAAATTGTTATTTGTAAGATAAAAGGGGGGGGGTATCTAAAGTGTTGGTCTTGGGCCCTTTGTAGTTTTTTTAATATATTTTAATGGTATTGCTGATTAATTAATTAAATTCTGCTGATTGTAAGGAAGCCTTCAATTCAATGGAATATCGTCGAAAAAAGTTTAGGCTCTTTTCATTCAACACATGACGTGAAGGCGAAATATATGCCTATTATTTTTAAATAGTTCAAATGTGTATGATTGAAATAAATATTCAGAAATCCCGACCAAGAAACCTATTTGAGCTAAGAGAAATATTATTTTATTATAGTGTATTCAATAATAGCTACAAAAAATATCTCTAAATACAGTAGCTTCGGTATTTTGCTATTTCAAAATGACGACAAAAACATCCATCTTTATTAATCACCATTTATCTGTTGCTTGTTCAACCAAATGTATGCACTCGAAAAGCGAAAACCAAAATGGAAATCTACTAGCTATGTTTAAACTGTCCTGACACAAATACGTTGGCTGTTCGCTATCTACATCTTTTTAAGGGATCGGATATCATGGAATGGGCTTCAATAGAAGGCATCATGCTCAGTTAAAGTGTAATAGTAATGTCTCTTAATACATATTGTTCTTGTTTTTGCCGTCTTGCATCCGTCCGTCGTCCATCTGTCTGTTATAAAATTTTGTAAAAGGCGCTTTTTAGCTCATCTGACCTAAAAAGTTATGTGAGCTTTTGCCATCAAATTGCGTCCATCGTCCGCCAACAATTTTAAAAATCTTCTCCAAAACCGCTGGACCAATTGCAACCAAACTTTGCCTGAACCATTATGAGGGTATGTATTTTCCAGTTTGTTATTTTTTAGTCCGTAGAACAAACAACAAGGCTCCTATTATTGAAAATAGAACACAGGGGTAATTGTTGTTTTGTTTTTTGCAAGTAACTCAGAAATCGTATCAGATATAAAAAAAAATCTTACAAGGGAAAACATTATCAGAATTGCAAGATCTACCCGCCCGCAATTTTGAAAAAAAAAATCGGGAAATGTATTGCCCTTTTACGTATAATTTTCAAAATTTTAACATTTCTTATAAATTTTATTACAAAAACTATAACAGTTAGAGGTCAACTTTTAACTGCAAACATGTTCAGCATACCAAGATATTCATTTCTGGAAATTTCGAAGAAAATCTAAATGTCCATGTAGGAGTTATTGCCTTCTTTGTCAAATTTTCGTTTTTATATACGTTTTGTCTTGTATTTCAAAAAACGATTTGAGATGGAGGTCAAGTTTGAACAGCAAAAGTGTTCAGCTCATCAAGAAATACAATTTTTACATATTTTCAACAGGCTTCCATCTCATCCAAGATGGCCAACACCTAAGAACATAGTTTAGCGTATTTGAAAACCGTTTTATACATCAAGTAGATATTAACTAGATATGGATATATGATTGTCATTAAACAAATGCATGAATTTAGTGCCTATCATAGATTTAAAATAACTACAACTGCAGATCACAGTTCAACACTGGACCCTATGGGAAAATGTTGTAAATTGATATACTAAAAGTATCTTGAAAATCCTTTCATATATCAAGTTGATATTAACTAGGCATGACAGTCATCTACCAGATGACTTACTTTACTACCAAATAATTGTCACCTAAGATTAATTATCGAACCCTGTGTGAACTCTTATTTGATCAGTGGAACCAGCTTAGCTATACAGGCTCACATGTGGGCCCTTGTTTATATCTTCGATCCGACTGCAACCAAGCTTTAAAGGATTATTTTTACCACAATGCCCAGTTGTGAAATGGTGTTTTCAAAATGATTGACAATTTGTCAGAGATTTATGATATTTTTTACTTTTTTGTAAAATTTAGTTTGTGGGGTTACTACGTCTTTTATCTGATTTCATCCAGAATTTACACAGTTCATGATCATATTCTTCAGTTGTGCCTGCATATAGTTTTGCAAGAATTCTCACCTATTTGTTTTACAGAATTATATTTCAACCTAACAATCCAAGGCTTTTAATAACGACTGTCGAACTAATGACTGTCGGAATAATGACCGTCGGACTAATGACTGTCGAATTAATGACTGTCGGACTAATGACTGTCGGCCTAATGACTGTCGGACCTCTGACGTGATCCCGTTTTTGTTTTTTGTTTTTTTTTGTTTTTTGTTCTTGCATTCTCCTAGGGTAGCTCTTTATTCTTCCGCAAAATACGCAATTCTATCTCTTTCCACCTTTCGTTCTCCATTGCCTAAGTATCTCCACAAACTACAATCACGCTTTGTTTAACACAATTGAAAAGTCTTTTATAGTATTTGTATATTAGATTATTGCACAATACCTCATCTTTATTTATTAAATTCTGGTTTTAAATTTATACATTACTGTTCTTATTATTCTTATCATATCTATATTTATAAATCTGGCTAAGCGATATTGCAATACCAATCCCATCATCCTCTACAAACCTGTTCCCAGTACCACCTATAGTAAATGTTTATAATACTTTTCAACTTCCACAAGGAAACAGAAAAATTAAACTCCGCCCCGTTTTATCAGGACGAAACTGGACGCCATTTTGATTTTCGAGAATCTGAAATTCCTATTGGTCAATAGTCTTCTGCGCATGCGTTCTCCTCACTGTGCAAGCGTACTCCTCACTTCACCCCAAGACCTATCTATATAGCTAGGCTATTCCATAGCCTAGCTAATAAGGGGACAATGGTATAAAAAAAACAAATAATAACATGCCGAATTTAATACAAATATTTGGTTTTCATTTCTTGGTTGTCTTTATGCAGTGCTTTAAAACAAAATAAACGATTGTTCCCTTTAACAAAGTCACAACCTGTTTTGTAAGGGGGGTTGGCTTGGGGATTTTGTGAAGAAAAAATAATTAAATTTTGAACTTGGTACTCAAAAATTTAATCTTGGCACCAGTGAAAATAAATATTCTAATCCTACTTGTCATGAAAAAAAAATGATTTGAAGGAAAAACAAATGTTTTAAATACAAATAAATACAAATAAAAATTCAGTGATGAGACATTTGGTGAAACAAAAATAGTGTATTTGAGATGGACATGAAAATAGATAATTTTTGTAGGCAAAATCGCCTACACCCTCCCCTGAAAATCAAATGGTCGTCCCTAACTGCTCTATTTCATGACCCTACTACACAAACGACTACCCGATACATTCACGTGAAAAACTTTTTTCTATAAACCATAAACTTATAATAAGAGCTATTATACAGGTTCCCCAGAAGAGTAAGCATGTGTCTTCATAATAATTTGATATTCAGCTAGACTGACTGTTGGAGTTACTCTTAACTTTGTTATAATGTATTCATAATACAACGCAATATTATGTATAATTATATCTGTCCACTTCAGAATTTGCAGGGATGTGGCTAACCGCCGATTTCGAGTTCCATTTCAGGTTTACCACCGATTTATGGAAATAAGAATGATCTGTGCCAAATAAACTTTTTGATTCACGTCCTATATTCTAGCTTAAACTTTCCCGAACTCAGCTTAACTAGCCCTTAAATGAAGATTCTGTGTGTTCAAAGGGTAAAACTGTAGCAAGCTAATATGGCTACTGACTTGAAAGTTTTACTAGCCCAAGACTGATTTTACTAGTCACGTGCCTAGGCCTATGATCGATAATTGCCGTAATTCACTTATACGCTACGCGCATTCATGAATTACTGCGGTGTTCGATCATTATATTAAAACTACCGTCAACAACATCACTCACAATGAGTTGTATGCAAACGATATGGACCAAAACTTGCTATAGTACCAAAATCAGCCAAATATGTTTTTACATAAGCTTATGATATTACCACATGGCTCAAGGTGCTGTCCAGGCCATCTTGCAGATGATTTATTCTCATGTAGTGCATATGACCAAATTGTTCAAAAAAGATCTACTACTGATTTAAACAGAACAGATATAACCAATTTGTTGAAAGAGATAAGAAACTTACAAAAAGCGTATTGACTTTGATTCTACAAATGGTTTATCAGACAATGATATTTATAATTTGACAGGATTGACCAAAGAAAACTTTAACGATTTATGTTCCCGAATTAAAGACACTTCAATGAGAGATTCACAATGTCGTACTATTAGAACATGTATTGGCTTATTTCTCACTAAACTAAAATGTGGATTGTCGAATAGGTTGTTATCAACATTATTCAATTTAGGACGCGATGCTACTAGACGTGCAATTTCTTCAGCAAGAAAATATCTAGTTGATACTTTTGTTCCAGAAATTCTTGGCTTCGAAAACATTTCGCGCGAAGATGTAATTGATAATCACACTCGTCCTCTAGCCCAGTCTCTGTTTGGTAGTGAAACAAATCCTGTTATATTAGTGGTTGATGGTACATACATTTATGTACAGAAAAGCGGGAATTCTTAATTCCAGCGTAGATCATACAGTCTACACAAACATCGCCCGTTAGTCAAGCCTATGGTGTTTGTTACAACATCTGGGTATATTGTCAGTGTAATTGGGCCTTATATGGGTGATGGGAAGAACAATGATTCTAATATTTTGAATCACATAATGAAATCAAATCTTGAAAAAATTACCAACTGGCTACAGGAAGGTGATGTCTTGATAGTAGATAGGGGGTTTCGCGATTCCCTTGATTTACTCACAGATTTAGGCATAAAAGCTGAAATGCCCTCTTTCTACTAGAGGAGAAAAGCAACTTTCAGTAGAGAACAGCAACACAACCTGTTTAGTTACAAAACTTCGTTGGATAGTTGAGTTCATCAATGGTCGTATTAAATTCTTTCGATGCTTAGACAAAGTTTTACCAACAAACCAAATTCCGTACATTGCTGATTACGTACAAATATCTTGTTCTCTAATTAATAAATACTTTAAACCAATGAACATCCGTGACCCCCAAGCAGATCAAATACTGGGCGCTAAGCTGTCGTATTTATCTAAACAGGTTAATGGTTTGAAAAATCAAGTTGAAATTGATGGTTTAGATAAAAGAAACTATAAATGGTCTAAAATAGATTCAACTGATTATGATATGAATTTCCCGCGTCTTTCCGAAGAAGAACTTAGGAATCTTACATTAGGCACTTATCAAATCAAGATGGCCAAATCTTACACAGACGAACATTTCGACTCTGAAGGAAAGTATGAAGATTTAGTCTCAACATGTGATCCTAGTATTATTTCTGCTAAAATTCAAAGCAGACATATTAGTGCAAAAAGTTACCAGTTATGGATTAAATTCGACGAATGTTCAGTACTTGGCTGGTTTTGTAGATGTAAGATTGGTACTCGGGTTGTAGGAATGTGTTCTCACATAGCGTCCGTAGTTTGGTATTTAGGGTGCGGTAGATTTACTGACAAACAGTTCCATATCAATAATTGGGGTGAATATCTGTTAGATGCTCAAAATAGTCCTGAGCCAGAGAAAATAGACACCAGTGACAATGAAGTTGATGTCATTGAAGAATAAACTCAGTTGATCTTTTAACTTTTACATGTGCTCAAACTAGACTAAAGCTGACTAATTTAATTTCTGCTTTAGGTGTTATTTTTTATTATTATGCATACGTACAACGTGTGGTTTCCTTAATAATGAATTATCTGGCATAATATTGATTTATCCTCTCTTCAAAAATGACTTGATAATTAAAAGCCCGTCGCAAGACCCTCCATCAATCTGTCTGTCCGTCCGTATGTTATCTTTCGGAAACCGGAGTTTTGTAACCACTTGTCATATTGATTTTATTTGGTAGTGGAGTGTATCTAAGTGAGGTACAGATCAACTTCGATTTTTTTGTTTTTGTTGATATATGATTGTAGCTTTGTGAGTTACATGTCCCGTGCGAATAGGTACCAGATGGATCATTTTATGCAGAGTTATGGCACTTGGAGATATTAAAATTAAAAAAATATATATTTTTTCATAACATCTTCTTTGCAATGCTTTAACATATTTATTTGATATTTGGTATGTGATTATATTGATATGTTACTATGTAAGGTGTAAATTTTGTTCCAGTCCATAGATATGGTGCAGTGTTATGGCACTTGGACTTTAGTAATAAAAAAGGTATAAGTTTTCGCACATTTTCTTTGCGATGCTCCATCGTGTTAATTTGATATTTGGTAATGATTGTTTGTTTATGAGTCACAATACATGTAAATTTGGTTCCAGTTGGATAATTTGGTGCAGAATTATGGCCCTTGGACTAGTAAATATTTGAAAACTATCAATTCCCACACCCGTTCTTTGCAGTGCCTCAACATATTGATATGGTATTTGGTATATGATTGTCGCTTTTTGAATTTCGGGTTAAGTTCAAATTGGTTTATGATAAGATGATTTTTTGAAGAGTTACAGCACTTGGATGAAATATATTTTTAGCATGTAAATATGATATTTTGTATATGAATGTATGTATATAAGTTATTGATCAATTCAGTTGCTGATTTTTATGGAGAGTTGTTGCTCTTAAATCTTTTTTTAAATGATAGGTTTTTTGTACCTTAACTATGCAATGTACTTTCATATCATCTTTTATGTTTTTCTTGTGACACTACTTCTTAAATTTTAAAAGGTAAAATACCTATATTTTGATTGTGTTACTGATAAGTATTGCTTGAATATTCTTTTTTTAAAGGTAAAACAGATCTTAGTTACAGGTATCAGTAGGTCTAATTAATTCTAAGAGTGATTTTATAAAGAATTATTCAGTACATAATAAAGTATTCTTTAATTTTTCCGGACAATGTACATCATTTGCATCTGTATTAGAAGCATAACATAATTTGATAAAATTAATAACAGAAGTGTGTTATTGGAAATTTAGGGAGATCCTCCGTTATTGTTCAGTTTTGCAGTTTTTGCCTAAAATTGACTTCTTAAATATGTTTTTAAAGTAATACTGTATATCATTTAATTATTTAAAGAACTGTTCATAATTTGAATCGGTATCAAAAGTGTCATATTATTTAATGGATATTTTATGAAAAAAAATCTCAATAAATCTTCCGTTTTTGTCAAATTTTGCCCCAAATTGACTCACGTAAAGATCTTTTTAAAATAAAACTGAATTAAATTTAATTATTCAAAGCATTGTGCAAAATTTGAATCGGGATTAGAAGAAATTTAAAATTTAACGGAAATTTTATTGAAAATCTCCAGAAATCCTCGGTTTTTGTTAAATTTTGACTGTTTTTGCCCAAAATTGACGTACGAAATGATCTTTTTAAATAATACTTAATATCATTTAATTATTCAAAGCATTGTGCAAGATTTGAATCAGTATAAGAAGTGTTTTATGATTTAATGGAATTTTTATTGAAAATCTCCAGAAATCCTCAGTTTTTGTTAAGTAATACTGGATATAATTATTTTATTTAAGGCATTGTGCAAAATTTGAATTGGTATTAGAAGTGTTATATAATTTAATAAAAAAATGTTATTAAAAATCTCCAGAAATCCTCAGTTTTTTATCATTTTTCGCATTTTTTGCCCAAAAATGAAGATTTGGCTATATATTTGCAATACAAATGATATATCATCGAAATTTAGGATGTTATTCATCGAAAAAACATAAGAAATAAATATTTTGAATATAGGCCAAAAATGACCCTTATCACCCCTACTCCTTTTGTTTTAACATGTCAATAAAAAAGTGTATTCAACTCTGAAAAAGGCCCAAATTTTTTACTATTGACTTAGATCTTTCCTTTATGTATTTTATCGACCATACTATAGCACTGCCCTTTACCATATACAAACTGACAATATTGTTTAATAATATGAGCTCTATATTATAAAGATTTATGCCTTTTTTATATGACAATGACCCTTTATGGTGTGAACCACACCATTTGTTATAATATGAGAAAGGTGCAACCTCAAAAGCGAACGAAGAATAAAAAAGAGTCTGTGTAGCTCACATGGACCATGACTGATATATTGTCTGGTGAGCTAAAAAGACAATTAACTCTTCAGGGTGTTTAATTCTTAGGAGTCTAAAAATAGTCCTAATCCATCACATTTTTACCGGTAATAACAAAATAACGTTCAAGTTATTTTGGCTGAAATTTTTACTGTTAACCTTCTTTCATACCCTCTCAAATTATTGCTCTGGTTAATTGTGTTCCTGTCATTTTGGCATTCCTTCCATTAAAGATGCAGAACCTTAACTTTTAAGGTCTTTGTGTTATCTTTTTTATTTTTGCAAACCATAGATATGAACATTTAAGAATGGCCCATGAATAATAAGAGCTACGATTCTTAAGCTTCTCACCGTAAGGTTGCCATATCGGCCTTTCCTTGTCAAGTCACTAAACCATTTGGACTCAATAAACGAAGATATTGCGACATATATCAATGTAATACATGTAAATTTATTTATTCACAGCTTTACAGATTACTGTCCATAACAAAATAAATTGTAATCAAAACTTATTTTCGTATTATGAAAGGACAGATTAAACATGGTCATTTATATTCAGAAATACCAAGAGGGAGGCCTAAACATGCTCAAATATATAGCTTTTGTAAAAGATGCTTTCGAAATTTAAGGAGCCCAGGCCTTAAAGACCAAACAGCTTATTGTTTGTACGCATACATTGTTTCCTAAAACGTCTGTGACGTCTTGCAGAAAATCCGCGAAACGGCGTTTTACTTTCGCGATATTTATGAAAAAATTAATTGGCTTCCTGCTTGAATGGGTGGTTTATTAAAGATCGCGAAACATCTGTGACGGGAAAATGGGGAAAGTGTCAAACGGCAGTTGGTATGTTTAAAATTAATTCAGGGATCTTACACCATGCAGGAAACAGACAAAGACACGATTTCAAGAACGATTTGGATGGCAGGAGAAAAGCGGATAATTTTTGAACCTGTACTGCTGACACATTAACACAACGGATGCAGTACATGTACAGTCGGTTCTGAATATAAAACACGCTAGATATATAATAGCACCGTTTCAATAAATCTGTCCTATCCTTGGAGTTTGTGATATCAACTTCAATATGAAATAAAACACATTGACATTGGATATAAAAGCAAACAGACTAAATTATATACAATCAAGGCACAATGTAGTATTTTCCGTTGCCATCTACCTAATACAAAGACACCGTCAGTCATAGAAAAAACCTGAGTTAGTCAAATCACATCCTGTTAGTGAGGCCAGGTTTGGGCACATTTATTGCGACGGTCAAGCTAGTGTCAAAAGTTTCATTTCAATGAGATCAAATTTTCAATGTTTTCATACCGCCATTATTCAATACCACAAACACATAGGCAACAAAAAAATCTTGTGTTTTAATATTTCTAAGAAATTGAAAATCTCTTCAGTTATTAACGCTTTTCTTCGAGTTCAACATTTTCATTTAGGCACAGACCATTTGATTTTCAGGGGCTTAGATTTTTACCCGAGTCGGGAATTTTTTTTCTCCCGCTTCGCGGGCCAGATAATTTTTTTCACGTATACAGTATGCTAGAAAATTTACTTGAGCCAGGATTTTTTTCTAATGGACAGTATCAGGGCCAGATTATTTTTTTCAACCCAGATGCTGATCAGAGAATTTTTTAAGCAAAAATCAGGGCCAGAAAATTTTTTTCTAAAAAATACCAGACCCCCCCCCCCCTTGAAAGTCAAGTTGTCCGTGCCTTAGAAACATTTCCTCATGTTCAGCAGAGCCAACATCAGCGTTCGAACCATTAACCATCCCAATTTCAAACACCGACAGCACAGCACAGAAAGGTACCTGGGCTTTGAAAATTGGGTGGAAATTTTGAAAATTGATTTCATGATTTGTATGTATTAATTTTCAAGTGAAGTATCATGAGCGTGTCATATTCCTTGTGTTCAATCATCGTTTACATAAATCGCGAACATTTTTGATGTGTAAAAGCTTAAAGCATAAATATCTCATGCTTTGAATGAAATGATTACAAAGCTTAACATCCTTCCATCTTGATAATGAAACAGCAAAGAATGGTACGAGCCATTAACAAGATTATCAGAAAATAAAAGACCTTGCATTTTCACATAGTGACTTTGAAAAACAATTTGCCTTTTCAGTACAGCTCCGTCTCCTCCTTGTAATTTTAGTATCCTTAGTACAACTAAAACCAAAATTTGTTGATGTTGTTGGTTACTAAAACTTTATACAAAAAAAACCATAACACATTGTCTCTAAAAACAGCTAAAATTAAAAAAAAACATTTTGTCTCCAGTGCTACAGCAAGGACGTATATTACAGCTAAAGTCAAAAATATTTTGTCTTTCCAGTACAACATATATCAAGTGAAAACACAAAATACAAAGAAGATGAAAGAACCAAAATCAAGTGAAAAGATTGGAAAAGAGTGGTAAATCCAAACTTGTAAAAACATCGATGATACGAAAATAACGGTAAACCGTAAACGTTCTTCGTTTTCATGGCAACACAGTTTTGTTAATGTTTTGGTTTCCGTCGGGCGTATTTCAATAATTATATATTCTATATACAGCTAGGATCGATTCATTAAAAATATTTGTTCAAGACAGCACATATAAACCATGCTGAAATGCAAAAACTTTCCGTCAAAGTCTTATAATTGAAAAGTAATGCACTTTTTTACACTTTGATGGAATTAAATCTTTATAAAGTACGCACAACGATTTTTGCCGCAGCTTAAATCGCTGTGGCTATTTTGTTTGAAATAAGACCATAATAAAACATATATGCATCATTTTCCAATTTTTTTGCCGCTAATTTTGGAGTATTTACCGAAATAATCAAAGTTCAAATAAAAATATTTACCAAAGACATTAATGTTAATTTCACTCAAATTTTAAGAAATTCGATGTGGGAGTGATTGATGAATGATTTACGCAAACCAACGAAAAAGACACAAAAATCCATTGCCGATGGATTACTTATTTGCATATATGGTGCTTGTTTGTTGTTTATTCAGATTGGCAAAAAATTAGCTTTCCACTGGTGTATGCCATGTCATTTTTTAACATTTACTTAAAACGATATTTGAAGAAAAGTCGCGGCAAATTTCGTTGCGGTTACTTTTTTTAGGATGTAACATATCACAGACTGTCATTTTATTCGGTGCTATGTTCGCTTCATTCAACTGTCCAGATGAACTTTTTTGCGGGAAATCTTTGCTATGACGTCAGAGAGGCGGACAACGTAATTCTGGCAAACAAACGATAAAAAGGAGACAAAAATGCTTATAACTTTTTTATGAGTTCGGTGACATATGGTTTTTTTCATATCAATGTAAAGAGTATGGGCATATTTAGTTATGAGCTGATTATCGTTGAAAAAATCAACGGTCATTTTTTTGTTATACGGATAATTTTATTTTGATCTTACAAATAATTTTTGGTGGGAATCAGAAAATTGTTATTTCTTAACACCCCACAGTCATACAAATAATAGTTTTTAATGTTAGTTGGACATGTATTGATCTATATTTATACCAGAAAAAAGAATTTTGATTCTAAGTTTCAAAATAAAGAAATAACATTCATTTATTCACCATTTGAAGAAAGTGTGAACGAAAACGATGATTCTGGAAACAATGCCAACTTCGAGTTACCATAGCGACATAATTAAGTCGGTGACCCCCCCCCCCCCCCATTTTTTCCCCCGAAAATTTTCTTTCATGTCACAAACTACTTTGTCACAAAATTTGAGAAAAAAATCAACGGTAGAACTGAAAAGGCGGTTTGGTCTTTAAGGGCCTATGACCAATCCTTCAGAATATTAGAGCAATCTAACACCATCCCCTCTGGCAAAAGCCTAGAAATGAATTATTTACTAATTCAGTTTTGTCTAAGAAACAGGTATTTCCAGAGGCAACTCCCCGCTTTCCATAATATGTTTCATTCAGTATACACGGGCAACCCTCTCTTGACAACAGAGACGGAGATGGAACCTGTCACTTGTAAAACACATATGATAATTGCACCAGAAGAGTTTGTTAGTTTAAACATGTGTGTAAACTTTGCAGAGGACCCACCCTAAAATCAGATGCACATCTAGAAATATTGCACAATCACAGTCAGTTGGAAATAGGAAGACCAAAGTTTAAACCCAATAGCCTCCAAAGGCCGGCAAAATGTGACATTTTACAACAACAGTTCTTGGTTACAACAAAGGCTGGTCTGAAGTATTCATATCTCGATAAATTAAGTTTTAAGTTAGGGGATGTTGGTTCAGTTTCTCCTAGGGTCATTAGAAATCAAAAATCAACTTTAGATTATCCGAAAGCTGTTTACAAGGTAATCGCAAGAGACTCTTTGAAGAATATAGGATAGCAAAATCATTCAAAATCATCCTTTTTCAAACATGGCCTGCTCCCTTCTTATTACGGTTTAAGTGGTTTCCGAATTATACATGATTTATCATACCCTAAGGACAATTCATCAAATTTCCATATCCTTGAATAAGATTCTGCAGTTCAATATTACAGCATGAATAATGTAGTTAACATTATCAAACACTGTGGAAAAGGAGCTTTAATGGCTAAAAGTGATATTGAACATGCTTTCCGTATTCTACAAATCCACCTCTCAGATTATCACTTATAAGGTTTAACTTGACAAACTTTCCGGCTTCCATAGGAATTCACACTATGAGTGCCTTAGTTCCGTACCTTGTGTCTGTTTCACGTTTTCTATATTCTGTTCCCGTTTTTTCCATGTCTATGGACTTCGAATTTTGTAATCATCAACTTTGTTGATATTTTTAGCAGTAAAAACACTGTCCAAAAAGCTGCTTAGTCAGGGATTTGTTCAACCTTTGTTAATTTCATCCCTCAAGAAATTCTATGGCCGTCACCATAGCATCATTGAAAGATATGACGTGTCAGTATCCCAAATGAAAGTGGACATTTTCAGCTAGATTCACGTCTTCCCGGATTTGACTACCGACTTTGACATTTTCCCGGATTGAATCACTCACAGTGTGACGGGTGCTGTTAACAGAGGAGGACATGCTTACTCTTCCGGAGCACCTGATGTCACTCTCAGTTTCACTGGAGTTCACACTGTGAGTGCCTTTGCTCTGAATGTTGTGGTTTCTGGTTCTTTGCTTTGTGTCTGTCTGGCGTCATTGTTTTTGTGTCTAACGTCATTGTTTTCTGTGTTCTCGTTTTTTCCCTGTCTTTGGACTTCGATTTTTGTGAATTTCACCCCTTTGTTCCTTCGGTATTCTATTGCCGTTGTTTCCGTTGTTCCCTCGGTATTCTACCGCCGTTGCTTCTTTTACTATGACAAATGTCTTCCTATTGGGCCAGCATTGATTGTTAGATTTTTAAAAAAATTCTCTACAGTATACAAAACAAATACAATGTAGAGGGTAATCTATACGGTTTCTTTTCGTTGCCGCCTATCATTAAAAGATTCAAAAGAGATTTAGATGTTTTCCTGAATTTGTTCTACAGACTAGAAGTCTGTATTAAAGAGACTGTTCACCATTCAACAAATGTCATTATTTATTGTAAGGAATTTAATTTTTTTAAATGGAATGCAGGCTCAATAGTCTTGACTTTGTCTGTTAATTAATCGACACTAATAATTTCGCGAAATTCTCGACATCTCGAAAATCTTGCCTTTGTCTGAATATTTCTTTACACTTTCTAAACAATCTTAATTTTACTTGAAATTACTACAAATTTCAAAATGTTCTCGATGAATTAGGAAATGCTCTAAACATTCTTAATTTCATGTTGATTTTTCTTGACATATTCTTGTTGTTATTGTTTCTCTTGGTTTGTCTTCAACTCTTAAAACTCAAATATTAACAATTCGCCATAGTTATTTATACGAATTATTCTTATAATAGCACTGTCAATATTTCATTAACCACACAGTATTTGGTTACAGTTATTCTCATAAATTGAATATTTGAATAATTAAACGCATGCTTCCACAAGAAATATTGCAGAGAAAGTGAAGAAGGCTTTAAATTCTGCGAAACACAGAAAGAACATGCAATTTAGGGAGTTGCAGTCGTTAATTGGCTTACTAAATTTTGCTTGTTTAGTAGTTGTTCCATGGAGAACATTTATATGTTGTTTAATCGATCTAACAAACAAGTGCAAAAAGATTCATTTCATTATTGACATGATTTGAGTGCATGATATATTTTTATACAGTCTTGTGCATTCTTGTCGCCGATTGCAAGTCTTCAGAACATCTAAAATTATTCATTAATGCATCGGGGAATGTTGGTTATGATGATTTATTTGGCAGTCGGGGTTTGACATATCATGGTCAAAGGAAATACATCTTTACTAGCCAAAGGTAACAATCCGCTCATCTCCTCTTCACCCTTGGCAGATCCAGCTGGATTTCTGAAGCCTCAAATCTAAGGATTTGATTGGTTGCAGTTGAAATTGGCTGCAGCCAATCAGATATCTGATAAATATATTTTTGATATATAAAATGACAATAAAACTTAAAAAAGAGTGTGTATTGAACTTTTAATTTTGCAAAATTCCAAGGATTTGTAATCTTTCTTTACTTTTGAGGATTCATTTTCCTTAAATTAAATATTTTTTTGATTTTTGACATTATTAGATATCAAATATGATCTTTAATTTTTACAATAAGTCATACTGAAAATCTTACTTCAAAGGGAGATAATCTAGTCTTGTGTCTCAAAAATGTGGTTTGATCTGCCAAGGGTAAAGAGGAGAGGGGCGGATTGTAACCCTTGGCTAGCGAAGATGTACACATTAGTTAAAGAACTATTCCCTGTTGTGCTAGCCTAAGAAATTTGAGGGATTCATCTTATGAACAAAAAAGTGTTATTTCTATATGATAACCAAGCTATAGTTGTGGTGTTAAATAGACAAACATGTAAAGACAGTTTTAGGACATGACTGTAGTCCTAGCCTCTTGAAAATTAAACATATTAATCAAGGCAAAAGACATTAAAGGAAAATCAAACGTTGTTGCTAACAATTAATCTCGATTTCAGTTTTAGAAAGCCAGATTAGTAGCTCCTTGGTTGGCACAGAAGGGAACAGTAGTATCGTAACGCTGACTATACATTTGACAAGCCCAGCAATTAAACTTCGTTGGTCAGTATTAGACTAAACATGTCGATCATGTTTGAGATAAGGGGTATTTGAGCGAGAAAACTAAAAAATCGTACGAGAAACACGACATCTAAACGTTATGTCAGAATTCTTGATTTTATGTGATTTTGGCATGCCATAGTTTAACAATCCGTTATAATAAATTCTACAATTTGTTACAATGAATTTTTTATATCGAATTCTCGAATCTGTTATAACGAACTTACTTAGTTAACGAATTCGATAATTTTATATAACGAATTTATAGGATGTGTCGAGATATTTTCAGACAAAATCAAGACTGTTCAGAATGTATCAAGAACTTAAGACAAATTTAGGAATGTCGACAATTTTTATCAAAATGTTAGGAATGTCGAGAATTTGTCGAGACATTTTAAGACATTATTAAGCAATAAAGTATTTGTCGAGAAAAATCAATACAAAACTCAATATATAAATAATGTGGGGAAATTTTCAGGCAAATTCAGACAAATATTGGTAGATTCAGACAATTTGACTTTTGTAGTGTACGATTATATGAAATCATTGTAGCAATGATTAATTTTTTTAGGAATTGTTATAAGTGGTGCTCATGGTGTTATGGAACAGGTATTTTCATGGCTATGGGTAAACAGTTGGTTGCCGAAAAGTGGTATCACATGGGTCTTATCTTGTCTATCATAAGCCAATTTATAGCTTGGAAATAAGTAGGGCAGAGCTTTTGAAGAAATATTAAGTGTCTTTTATGGATCCAGTAAAATATTTGCTCAACTCTGGGGATGACGGAGCCCTATTTTTGCCTTTATTCATATCAACCCCCAGATGGTCTGGTGGCCAAATTTGTTGTTGTGGCACTCCTTTTGTCTGAAGATATTTTTAGTACATGAAGTCTTAGGGGAGTGCATTAGAAATTTGTGGAACTGGACTTTTATGAAATGAGCATGTGCTCCCCAATGTTGTATATATTTATTGTGTCATTTTTTAATAAATGTCATTTTCTTGGAATATTTGTTTGTTCGTTACTTTGTTACCCTCAGTCAAAACAAGCAGAGTTAAGCTGCGTCAGGATGTGAAGTCTTAGTTATTAGTTTTAACATAAAACAGCTAATAAATAAGGAGATTTCAAAACTGCGTTTTTTACGGCAATGAAAAATGCTTAAAACTGATTTAAAAAACTGGGACGTAGCTTACATTCTTTACTTAATAGGGGATAAAAAAATGCTTTAATTCGTTAATTGAATAAGCTTTGGGAACCAATGACCTGAAGATATTACACGCATACTGACAGCTCACTGATACTATTGATGTCTACTGAAATAATTTATGTTGATTTTTTTACCAAACCCTTCGGGAAGTTTTAAGTTTCAGTTGTCTTCCGTATTGTGAAAGTATTTTACCAGCAGACTAGGTTTCTTAAGCTTGCCGCCCAAATATAAGCGACGAGTACCCCTTTTACCAATCTTTAAAAATTACGTTTTGTCTTTTTGTCTCCCTCTCAAGATTGTGGTTTTGGAGTAAGTAGTCTACCTCTAATAGATTTTATTTTAATATGTTTTTATTAAACTATACGAATACGAGACATAGTACTCGTAACCCGATTTAATCATACTACTGGCTTTTGCAAATGCCCGTACAAAGTCCGGCCCTTCATGAAAAAGGAGGGACAAGAGGAAACAACTAAAATTGCTGAAAATTACAATTACATGCTATAATCTGCAAGGGAAAACACACGAAAAACACATATAAGACAAAAGACAAACGATAGGAACTCGGGACGGCCGGACATATGTGTACTTGTTTACTTTTGTCTTTTGTCTGATCTGTGTTTTTCCAGTGCAACTGAGTGCAATTCCCTGGCGGAAAAATGTAAATGTAATTTTCAGCCATTGTAGATGTGTCCTGGAATCTCATTTTTTTTCATTTAGCATGAGTTTAGTTCATTGCTTTTTTCTTTACATCTTTGAGTTAATAGTCTTCCGAATATTTTTCTTTAATGAATACTTATAAATTATTGCACAAACACATAATATATATAGCACACACATATAAAACATGAAACAATGCATGCAATCCATGAGAAAAAAAGAAAAACAATATGACATTTTAATTACTACAACATAAGACATGCATAATATTTGAGACAAAAGAAAGGGCCAAGCCAAAATGGCAAAAAAAAACTAGACTTGATCAAAACAATGCCATTTTGATATTAACAGGAAGAAACAGGTATGAGAATATTAACTCAAAGGAGTAGCAGAAAAAACAGCAAACTAAACATATCTTTATATTTTGATTTTATCTGCACTAAAGAAATACATATCTTTATATTTTGATTTTATCTGCACTAAAGAGATATTAGCTGTCGGAATGGCTATATGCAGAAAAAAATTTACAGTTAGTTCGGTATTTATTTGTTTCTGACCACTGGGTCGAAGCCACTGCTGGTGGACTGTTAGTCCCTTAGAGTTTTCAACAGCCAAGTAGAAGGTACTTTTGTGCTGGCCCGAAAACCGATTTTATTTGAAAATTGTGCAATATCTAAATTTTTGTAAATTTTGTTGAAAACTAAGGAGTATCTCTCTCATGCAAAGCTCTGTTCTTAGCTGATTTTGGCTTCACATTTAGATCATATTGGTTATTTGTTTTCTATCATTTTTTAAACAATTTTTAGTTTATGGTCTTCAAAAAATTTAAATTGACATTAGTTGTCGATATGGCTATGTGCAGAAATTAAATTTACAGTAAGTTCGGTAATTAGTTGTTGCATTTTATTTTTGTGGTCTTCGCTTCCCTTGTTCCTTCGGTGTTTGATATACGATTCACTCTAGTAAAAGGTTTGATCCGAAATATATGGCCATTTCCTTTCTGCAAAGTAAAAAAATATCTGAAATTTATGTCACATAGATATAAATATAAAAATCATTTAATTAATAAATAAGTATATATTTGCTCTTTCCGATTTTCTTATTTGCTAATTTCAGCGACTGGAACAAAATCATTTTGAAGGTATATAAAAATGGAAATTAAAGAATAAAATTATTAAGCTCATTATGCATAATCTAATTCTTGGTACTGAAACCAGTGTTGAGATTAATGATGTAACATCAAAGCATAATAATTAATAAAGATCAAATGAGTTCACCTACTGAACTATATTTTTTTTCTTTTATTATAAATTTAATTATAGTTTTTTTTCTTGTTTGTTTTTTTTTAATGTAAGCCCCACTTACACTTCACCGCATTACCTACACTAACGCTGAACGCATGCTGAAAATGTTTCTGTTATCCTCCGTTCATATACGGTGATTACGGTACTTGTACATTCATGTACATGTACGTTTTGTACGGTGAAAAGGTTTGAACATGTCAAAACCTGGAATAAACATATACCTCGCAAAATGTCCGATGAATATTCAAAGTCTGACATTATATCAGAGAGTGTATGGTACCATTCGACTTCGGGTCATTCAAACGTTCATATTTTCCCATTCATTTTCCTTTTCGATATTTGATTTTGTTATTCGAAGTCTGACATTATATCTGAGTGTGTATGGTACCATTCGACTTCGGGTCATTCAAACGTTCATATTTTCCCATTCTTATTCCTTTTCGATATTCGATTTTGTTATTCGAAGTCTGACATTATGAGGCAGTTCGATCAACAACTATTGTTTTGGTCCATACGAGGGAAATCCGGACCAGAGTAAGGAGTGACCAATGAAATCCATCGAAAGATCAGTCTGTGGCGTTACAATTTGACTGTAGTTCGACAGGAGTCGAGTGGACTATTACTCTAATTTGACAAGACATGCGCAGTTAACCATGGCATTGCGTAATCTTCCGGTACAACAGTGAGTTCGATCTTGCTATTGTTGAACAATAGTTACTATTGTTTTGGATCGAACTGCCTCTATATATACGTGTTTATGGTACCATTCGACTTCGGGTCATTTCAACGTTCATATTTTCACATTCATTTTCCTTTCCGATATTCGATTTTGTTATTCAAAGTCTGACGTTATATCGAAATGTTTATTTATGGTACCATTCGACTTCGGGTCATTTACATTTTCATATTTTCCCATTTATTTTCCTTTTCGATATTCGATTTTGCTTTTTGTTATTCAAATTGGGACATTATATCCGAGTGCGTATGGTGCCATTCGACTTCGGGTCATTCAAACAATCATATTTTCCCATTCATTTTCCTTTTCGATATTCGATTTTGTTATTTGAAGTCTGACATTATATCCCAGTTTAAATGGTGCCATTCGACTTTGGGTCATTCAAACGTGCATACTTTCACATTCATTTTCCTTTTCGATATTCGATTTGTTATTCGAAGTCTGACGTTATAACGAAGTGTTTATGGTACCATTCGACTTCGGGTCATTTAAACGTTCATATTTTTACATTTATTTTCCTTTCCGATATTCGATTTTGTTATTCAAAGTCTGACGTTATATCGAAGTGTTTATTTATGGTACCATTCGACTTCGGGTCATTTACATTTTCATATTTTCCCATTTCTTTTCCTTTTCGATATTCGATTTTGCTTTTTGTTATTCAAATTCAGACATTATATCCGAGTGTGTATGGTACCATTCGACTTCGGGTCATACAAACGTTCATATCTTCCCATTCATTCTCCTTTTCGATATTCGATTTTGTTATTCGAAGCCTGACATTATATCCGAGTGTGTATGGTACCATTCTACTTCGGGTCATTCAAACGTTCATATTTTCCCATTCATTTTCCATTTCGATATTCGACTTTGTTATTCGAAGTATGACATTATATCCCTGTTAAAATGATACCATTCGACTTCAGGTCATTCAAACGTTCATATTTTCCCATTCATTTTCCTTTTCGATATTCGATTTTGTTATTCGAAGTCTGACATTATATCCCAGTTTAAATGGTGCCATTCAACTTCGGGTCATTCAAACGTTCATACTTTCACATTCATTTTCCTTTTCGATATTCGATTTGTTATTCGGAGTCTGACGTTATAACGAAGTGTTTATGGTACCATTCGACTTCGGGTCATTTAAACGTTCATATTTTCACATTCATTTTCCTTTCCGATATTCGATTTTGTTATTCAAAGTCTGACGTTATATCGAAGTGTTTATTAATGGTACCATTCGACTTCGGGTCATTTACATTTTCATATTTTCCCATTTCTTTTCCTTTTCGATATTCGATTTTGCTTTTTGTTATTCAAATTCAGACATTTTATCCGAGTGTGTATGGTACCATTCGACTTCGGGTCATACAAACGTTCATATCTTCCCATTCATTCTCCTTTTCGATATTCAATTTTGTTATTCGAAGCCTGACATTATATCCGAGTGTGTATGGTACCATTCGACTTCGGGTCATTCAAACGTTCATATTTTCACATTCATTTTCCTTTTCGATATTCGATTTTGTTATTCGAAATCTGACGTTATATCGAAGTGTTTATGGTACCATTCGACTTCGGGTCTTTTAAACGTTCATATTTTCCCATTCATTTTCCTTTTCGATATTGGATTTTGTTATTCAAAGTTTGACGTTATATCGAAGTGTTTATGGTACCATTCGACTTCGGGTCATTTACATTTTCATATTTTCCCATTTATTTTCCTTTTCGATATTCGATTTTGCTTTTTGTTATTCAAATTCGGACATTATATCCGAGCGTGTATGGTACCATTCGATTTCAGGTCATTCAAACGTTCATATTTTCCCATTCATTTTCGTTTTCGATTTTGTTATTCGAAGTCTGACATTATATCCCTGCTTAGTTGGTACCATTCGACTTCGGGTCATTCAAACGTTCATATTTTCACATTCATTTTCCTTTTCGATATTCGATTTTGTTATTCAAAGTCTGACGTAATAACGGAGAGTTCATGATACCATTCGACTTCGGGTCATTTACATTTTCATATTTTCCCATTTCTTTTCCTTTTTGATATTCGATTTTGCTTTTTGTTATTCAAATTCGGACATTATATCTGAGTGTGTATGGTACCATTCGACTTCGGGTCATTCAAACGTTCATATCTTCCCATTCATTTTCCTTTTCGATATTCGATTTTGTTATTCGAAGTCTGACATCATATCCGAGTGTGTATGATACCATTCGACGTCGGGTGATTCAAACGTTCATATTTTCCCATTCATTTTCCTTTTCGATATTCGATTTTGTTATTTGAAGTCTGATATTATTTCCCTGTTTACATGGTACCATTCGACTTCGGGTCATTCAAACGTTCATATTTTCCCAAAAATATATTCCAACTCCATCAAATATACTTCTCTCTAGAATATAATTTACCAGTTTGAATATCATAAACGCAATGAAAAAATATTAATCGGTGCGTATTATATAATTTATGTTTCAGGAAACTCGTGGTTTACATTACGAAAAGACGGTATATTCATTTGCTTTTGGTTTACTTAATCGAGTATTTTGAGAGGAAATGGGAAGTGCTTTATTCTAATAAAAACCTCAAATCTTATTTTAACGACTTTATTGGAGATACTAACTGTGGTAAGTGCATCATGTGTACAGAAAAAAAAACTATTTTCCGATCATTCAGTTTTTCAAAAGTTATTTCTGTGCATCTTGAAATTTAAGAAAATACGACAATATACGATACTCTTAAAACACCTCTTTGTAAATAGAATATTTATGTTTTCATGGCAACGGTTTTGTTCTTTCTTTACTATTATCAAATTTCAAACATATTCACTATTCTTGTTAATGCCGGTTATTATTTTTTTTAAATTGTTGCCGTTTAGCAAAACGTTACCAAAAAACAAATTTGGAAAAATTACATTTGTTAAAGATGAGATCACCTTGACACTGTTACCAAGGTAAAGGTCACTACAGCTACAAGTACAAGTGCAATGGAATAAAAAGATAACAGGAAACACCTACAATGGCCGAAAAACATAGCCACATGCCAGAAAGTAAATAGGAACTGCACAAGAAAAAAAACCACAATAAAAATACAAAAGACAAACATAAACAACGATAGGAACTCGGGACAGCCGGACTTGGTACCGGCACTAGCAAAAGCCAGCAGTAGGGTTAAACCGGTTTATGGGTACCCAAACCTCCCCTTTCTCTGTCCCGTTTCCCTATCGTAGAATAAACATACGAATAAAACCCATACAGGTAGACTACTAACTCCATGACCACAATCTAGAAAAGAAAAATGGGGGGACAAAACATAATTTTGAAAGATGGATCAAAGAGTGCTCGCCGCTAAACTGCCGGCTAGCTCAAGGAGCCTAGTCTGCTGGTAAAACACTGTCGCACTACGGAAGGAAAATCAAATTCAAAACTCACAATGGGTTTGGTAAAAGAATCGTCATGTATTTCAGTAGACATCGGCAGTATCAGTGAGAGGCCAGTATGTGTGTAAAATCCTCAGGTCACTGGATCCCAAAGCTAATTTAACGGACACGTGCAGAATATCCTGTCGATATCCCCTATTGCGTAAAGAATGTAAGTTACGTCCCAGTTTTTCTGGATTTTTAATCAGTTTCTGGCATTTTTTAACAACATTTCCGTAAAATCGAGGATGGGAAATGCCCTTAGAAATAAGCTGTTTGCGAGTGACATTATATTTAGAAGTCAGACGTTCATATCTTCGATAAAACTTTTTAAATGTATTTAACAATTTATGAAATCTGTAACCTTGCTGCAAAAGTTCTGAAGTAATAGTAAGGTTACGTTCATTGAAGTCGTCAAGAGTAGAACAAACGCGTGCGAATCGTACCAGTTGAGAAATATAAACTCCGTAGGATGGGGCTAGAGGAACGTCGCCGTCAAGAAAAGGGAAATTAGTAATACTGAAATCAAAATCGACCCTTTTATCGTAAATTTTAGTTTTTATTTTACCAGAGTCAACGATGATAGTTAGATCCAGAAAAGGGCAATTCTTAGAATCATTATTAGCTTTATTAAGTTTCAGTTGTTGTGGGTAAATGATGTCGACATAATGTCAAATGTATCTATAATGTATTGGTTTGTTTCTTTTTCTCTATGTTTCCAAAGTCTTCCTTTGAGAAGTCTCTACAATGCCCCGTGCTTTCTGGGGTATCTTTATTTCCCAGCTTTGTTTCGGACGTTTCTTCGATGTCATAGTCTTGTTTCTGATGTATTTTTATTGTCACAATCTTGTTTATGATGCCTCTTCACTGTCACGTGTTTTTATTTACCTTAATTGCTATGTATGGTTTCTTATGTTTTTATATGTCCCGTCTTGTCTCTGATGCTTCTTTATTTCCATGTCTTTTGTTTCTTTGTTTTTTTTCCAATGTTTTGTTTTTGATGTCTACATTGCCACATATTTCTTATGTCTTTATGTTGCCAAGTTTTGCTTTTGAAGTCGCTATATTGCCAAAGATNTAAAACTTCAATAGAGTTTTTTACACTCCAAAAGTAATTGACACCAGAGTTTTGATAAGTTTTTTCACAATATTTTATAATTAAGTCCTTTATACAAGAAAGTGCACTGGTTAAATGGATGGACAAGTTAGTAGTAGAACAATTACTCGATGCCGAAATAAAACGATGCTTGTACGGGTTTTTGTGAAGCTTAGGAATCCAGTACATAGTAGGCAAGGTGTTATCTTTAGGTGGAACTTAATTCCTATAATGATTAGGTGCAAGAAGCAAGTACTTCTTGCACCTAATCAGACAAGATGATTGCCAGTAAATGCATTTGTTATATTATGTGGTAGGCTTTTTGTATTGTGTATGTGTTGGTAATTATTTCAGGGCAATATATAATGTACCAGTGTACAACTGATTTGATCTCAAAATGTGACCTTGCATGTCCAATATACTCTAGACTACCACTTCATACTTTATATAGCTATCAATAAAAGTTATATTTAACCTTTTCTCACATTATTAGTGTAACATTAGACAATGCAACCTGTTTACACATGGCTAACAAAGAAGAATTTTTTTGCTAGATTCTCCCATTCATTTGAAGAGATTTTGTGTCGTGTGCATATACTGAATATCATCTCATTGTTTATTCAATGTCCTTTTTCATTTCTGCTAAATGTATGCTTTCTATTGTTCATTGACAGGCTTCATATTATCTTATATTTATTACTAATAAAAGCATTAAATGTTCAGCTCTCGCATACTTAAATATCATAAAAACTAAAAGTGTTCATTTTCAGTGCCCGTTTTTTCAAACTATACGATTGTAGGGGCTACTTATATTGGATAAGCAAATTGATATTATGTTGCTGCAACTTAAAATTTTCTATGTACCTCCAGTGATCATTAAATACTCAAGTCTATATCATTTTAATAATGGAAATTTTTATATTTGTTTTGAGCTGATTCAGTTTGTGTCAATTGATTCACAGAAAGATATGTAACTAATGTAAATTTGCATTATTTTGCCACTTATAAAGCTATAAGATGTGGATTTTTCCTTTTTAAAGCAGAATACGATGGGAAAACTAGTGGGTGACATTTGCAGTACGTATTTTCAAATAAATATAACAGATATTTTAAGCATAATGTACTTTCATCTGTCCTTGAAAGATGTGGAGCTAAAAATACAGCAATTACATCAGCAGAGTTCAAAATCCATTGCGAAAGGGATGGGAACCTGGCCTCACAAGTACATATACTTAAAAATCTATTTCTACCGTGCCTGTATTTCTTTATATTTGCTTATATTTTGCTTTAAAATGTGATAAATCCTATATTTTTCATTTGTATACTATTGTATGTATATATTACAACCTGTGTTATGAGTAAAACATATTGTTTTTGTCACTACAAAAATTGAAATCTGCACTACAAAAATACATAAAATGGTTAATAAAATTTTATTTGACATTTATCTTAACATCATTGGGTTGGCATTTCACTTGGCAATGACACTTGGCATGGCACTTGACATGGGAGTTGATGGTGATAAATCAAATCTGTGAGCCAAACTCTGAAGACTGTATAAAATACAAAACAAATCATGAATTTCTGATAATTAATTATTAAATAATACATACAATTTCCTTTTATCCCTTTTCATTTTATACAAACAGATCTATCAACTCTTTGAAGTAGAATCTGTATTTGACAGAAAAAATAATGATTATTTCAACCGTAAATTTTCAAAATATGTTATTACCTATGTGCTGGATATTGTCATTACCTATGTGCAGGATATTCTAACATTACTATACCTTTTGTTAGAAAGAATGAAAAAGTTATTTACCTATGGCACACGAGAGGACATCCAAATTGTAACAAATGATCCTCTATGATAAGTTCGTGGCATTTCTTTTCACATTCCAGTTCTGTTTCGTCTGTTCCTAATGTATGTAGCAATACAGAAACCAGTCTTTTCAATTCGTCAACTTGAAAAAGAGTGTCTGCAAAAAATGTGGTTGACATTGGCAGTCGAAAATTGATATATAGTTTTGCTTGTATTCGAATGAAATCAACCTCTTAAGATTTATGATATCTTTCTAATTATTTTTTAAACCAAAGTGCTTTTGAATACAATCCATTTTAACATGACTGAGATTTAAAAAAAATGGATAACAGGACACATCTATAATGGCTGAAAATTATAATTACATGCCACAATCTGCTAAGGAACTACACAGGAAAAACTTAGTCAAAAGACTAACGCAAACAGCGATAGGAACTCGGGACAGCCGGACTTGGTACCGGCATTGGCAAAAGCCAGCAGTAAGGTTAAACCGGTTAATGTATATCCAAACTTCTCTCTTTTGGGTCCCGTTTTCTTGTAGTTGGATAAGCAAATAAAACCCAATACAGGTAGAGTACTAACTCCATGACCACATTCTTGAGAGGAGAGAAAATGATCATACGTAATTTTGAAAGATGGGTCAAGGGGTGTTCGCCGCTACACTGCCGGCTAGCTCAAACAGCCTAGTCTGCTGATAAAACACTGTCGCAATACGGAAGAAAAATCAAACTCAAAACTTCCCGAAGGTTTCGGTCAAGAATCATCATATATTTCAGTAGACATTGATAGTATCAGTGAGAAGCCAGTATGTGTGTAACATTTTAAGGTCACTAGATCTCAAAGCTAATTTGACGGTTGCAAGCAGAGTATCTTATCCATATTCCTATTACATAAAGAATGTTAATTACGTCCCAGCCTTTCTGCATCTTTAATCACTTTCTTGCATTTTTAACAACATTTCCGTAGAAACGTGGATTAGAATACCCTTAGTAATAAGCTGTTGGCGAGAAACGCCATATTTAGATATCAAATGTTCATATCTATTATAAACCTTCTTAAATGTATTCAACAACTTATGAAATCTCTAACCCTGTTGTAAGAGTTTGGCTGTGATAGTAAGGTTACGTTCATTAAAATCTTCAAGAGTAGAACAAACGCATGCGAATCGTAGTTTTTGAGAAATACACCCATAAGATGGAGCCAGAGAAACGTCGCCGTCAGGAAAGGAAAACTGGTAATAGTGAAATCAAAATCATCCCTTTTATCATATATTTTAGTTTTTATTTTACCAGAGTCTATAATAATAGTTACATCCAGAAAAGGGCAGTATTTGGAATCATGGTTAGCTTTATTTACTTTCGGTTTTTGTGGGTAAATGAAGTCTACAAAATCTAAAAACTGGGGAATGATTGTCAATAGTAAGGAATCGTCAATATACATGTTGTTATCATCGAGAATTGAAATAAGTTTATCACTGTTTTGTATGGTTCCTTTTAAAGTCTTTCCATGAAGTCTTGTTCATAACAGAACAAAAAAAAAACATCTACAATGAGAGGTGCACAATTTGTACCAATGGGAATACTTATGACCTGTTTATAAATAGTGTTGCCAAAACGAATAAAAATGTCCAGCAAAAGATTGAGGGCATTAATCATATCATCATCACATGTACAGGAGCAATGATTGTTGTATGTAATATTAGAGAAAAATCCTTGCTTTTTGTTTTGAACTGCACGCTAGAAAATTTAAATTACCATTTAATAAGTTGTCCAAATTTAGACTTATGAAATCAAGGAAGGGTTGTATAAAGTGTGGAAAAATCATAAATGTCAATGGATGAGACTGATTTTTTAATTAATTGAAGTTTATCTAAAACTTCAATAGAATTTTTCACACTCCAAAAGTAATTAACACCAGAGTTTTGATAAATTTTTTCCACAGTATTTAATAACTAACTCCGTTATACAAGTAAGTGAACTAGATGTCCGATTTGACAAAAAAAATAACTATAAAAACAAAATAAAAGTATGATTAGGGACTTGTGTTGGCCTAGTCAACATTTATGTATATGCACAATACAATAAGAAAGTGAAGCCACATTAGAGCTATTTCCCTAGACTATGTTGACCAAAATTTTTGCAAGTTTGTTTGCTCAGGCGTTAAAACTAAGATTGACAGCACTCACATAAAATAGATAGGCACGAACTTTCAGTATTCTAACATTTGATAAGGCAATATCCATCCACAAAAAATTTTGTGATTAACATGACCTTGAATAGATTTCACACCCTGATAATACACAAACAATAAGGGTTAATGAAGATTTGAATAAAACACTTAAAGTGAGGTTGACGTAAATCAGCACCCCTATCCGTGAACGTAATAGATTTTTTTTAGAATGATTGTAAAATGATTTCAATTGCAATTTTCCCTAAAATTATCATCGTTGTTTCAAACTTACAAACCTACATTTTTTTCTGAAAAAAAAAACGCTATTGTGTTGTGTTGGGTAAAAATTCTGTTTGATTGATAAAATTAATTCATATGGTCACCCAGGTCGTTTTCGTGGTATACACTATATATGAAAAAGAAAGGAAATGGGGTAAATGTCAAGGAGACAACATCCCATATCCAGGTTAAAATGACCCAAATCAAAGCATCTAGGGGTCACCGTACGTCTTCAACACAGTGAGGAACCTCACTACATATAGCAAGCCCTAAATGGCCTCAAAAAGGTAAAAAAGTGAATCAATCAATGCAAACAAACCACATCCAATAATTCAAATATCAAAAACAAAAATTTTACAAGAAAACAAGGACAATCCAATGACCAAGATATTCCTGACTTGGGACAGGCACAAAAATTGCGGTTGGGTTAAAATCGATTTCTTGGATCCAAACCCTTCCCCCATGTGTGGTGAGTGGCTAAATAATAAATACACAAAAAAGACTCACAGTAAAAATCAAACTAGAAAAAAGTCCAACCTATCAAGACGAGTATCCTTACAATGAAGTACATAAAACACGAAGACAATACACACGGGTACTGTCCGGCCAAATGCTCGCAGTTACTGACAGCTAGCTAAGGACATACTTTCCGTTGACTATGTTATCAAGCCTTCTTCCATATGAAACTTTATTTGAAATACTTCTAAATAGATTTGGTATCACAACATCATCAATTATGAAAGAAGAACATGATATTGTACAATGGCAAATACTGCCAATATGAAAAATTGTTTAAATTTAGTTATGGTGTAAAGTACCCAGAAGTAAATATTTAACAGCAATGTTGTATTTCTATCCTTTATGAATAAGTTTGTTCAACGGATTAATAAGTTTGGATGGACAATTTTTGAATTTATGCGCTTTGTAAATGATATTTCCATAGAAGTTTGGATGTGAAATGTGTGTCACCGAATAGTGCTTCATCATTCAAATCCCGCCTTAAATCGTAACGTTTATTGACAAAGTCGAGCCTAAATACTACTATTTATACCGGCGAAATGAATTCTGTGATCCTATATAAAACTACACTATATAAATGGAAATTTCATTCTTTTTTCACTTTGTGATAGAGCTCCATTGATGCTTTTGCATGTAAAATTTATAGAAATTTTGAAACATTTCCATTTCCGTATCTACATGCTGTATTACCTTAAAGTAAGTGAGAACCGAACCGTCAGTCTGAAATCAACAATCCAAACACAATGCAAGAAACACAAAAAAAAACAAGTATATAACATGAGCACAGCACAGAAAAGAAAATGAAGACACACACATATGCAAAAATGAACAACACGGACCCAATCAAAAATCATGAGCGAGATCAGTTGCACCGTTAGAGTAAGCATCCCCTGATTCTTATAAGACACCCGTCGTGTTGAACATTGACGAAAATTGACGTTTGGAATCTAAGCTATATGACAAACGTAATGATTTTAACTTCCAATTTGTGAACTTTCCCTTTCTTAGCAGCAATATACATACCTCTCCAGCCTATGGAGTGTATATTTCACAGTTGATCCGTTACAATCGAGCATGTAGGTTAAACAGTGATTTTTTATTAGAGCAAAAACACTGTCCAAAAAGCTTCTAAGTCAGGGATTTGTTCAGCCTTTGTTACTTTCATCCCTCCAGAAACAATATGGCCGCCATCATACATCATTGAAAGATTTCTCCGTCCAAATGAAAGCGGACATTTTCAGCTAGTTTTCGCGTCTTCATGGATATGACATAATCTGTTTTGACTAAACCCTGGTTTGACTCACCGATGGTGTAAAAAGAGCCGTCAAAAAAGCAGGACATGCTTACCCTTTCGAAGCACCTAATATCATTCCCGGTTTTTATTGGAGTTTACACTATAAAAGATTATAATGTCCATGTTTTATCCTTGTTTTTCTGTGTTCCCGTTTTGAAATGTCAATGGACTTTGATTTTTTTAAATATCCCTAGTTTTATACGGGTTCAGGTTTGCTTTAGTTATGTGGCGTTCTTGTACCCTTTTGTTTATCTGTTTTGTCTTTGTAATACTGTCTCAATTCGTGTTGTCTGTGAATTGCCGTGATTTTGGATTTATGATTTCAGTATCCCCTTACCTCGTCCTGGCTTCGGTATTCGTTTGCCGACGTATTGTTCCTTCGGTATTCTAATGTCATTTTTTATTATGACTTGATTGAAAAAATGAGTCAAGACCTGTACGTACCTATGAGTAGTCTTTTGTGGTCATTGGTCATAACCAAAGGTAACAAAATGAGAAAAACCAATGCGAATTTCATGATGGAGTCTAAAATTAGAAAATAATATCAACATAGATTAAAACACAAAAAAACAATTACATTTAAAAAAGGGTTTGACCGTTTTGTGTTACAAAGAATCAACCTTGAAGTATTTTCCCTTAATTAATATAACATTTTGTATATATTGTGTTTTTAACAATACATGTCGATATAATTCAATTTCAAATGAAAGTATAAGATCTGGTCGGTTTTTAGTTATTCAATTAAAAATCCAGAAACCGAATTATGTGTAAGAGCTGTATGGCACGCGATAGTAACAAAAATGCGGTATACCTAGTATTTCGAACGGAAACTAGGGGTTTTCGTGCGAAATACTAGGTATACCGCACGTTAACTATGGGTTTCCGATCGGTATACATAGTTTATGACGAAAACCCTAGTTTTCGATTGAAATTGAACGGAAACTAGGGGTTTGCGACGGAAACCCATAGTTTCCGATCGGTATTGTTAATTCGTGTTTAAAACGAAAACGCTATTTATAGTTTTAGCCAAATGAATGAGAAACGAGAAACGGAAATCGCTATTTGATATTTAACGTTCGTCCAATCAGAAACGGAAAACGGTATTCAGGGTTTAATCAAACCAATCAGAATCGGTTTTTTTCTGTTTATCGCTTATATTTCTCTCTTTTTTTATTCAAATTTCGTATCTTTTATATATTTTATATATTTTGATATTATAAATTAATTATCAAATAGAGTTGTACCTTTGACTAATTAAGGTGTGAATGGATATCTGATTAGCGGGTCCTTAGAGAATTCGATCTCGACTGTCTATATTCACCTTCACCAGGTAAAAGTTGTAAAATATCGACGTTTTAGACTTAGTTTAAAAAGAATATTCAATTTCACTAATCTCTAGAGCAAAGATTTTTTTATTTTCATATAATTGGATGTGTACTCTGTTTCGAAATTTAAAAAAAAAATCACGAAATTTGGTATGAAAAATGAATAATTTGATAAGCAGTAAAAAAAAGCAACAAAAACTCGGTCTTATAAATGATCAAAACAATTCAGTAATTTAAAACTTTTACTTCATCCAGAGACAACTTTATGTCTCTGCTTCATCATATACTTTCCAAGGAGTTATATAATTTGGAACTTAAAAATTTCATGAATTTTAGCATTTAAGAGGTATGAAAAGTATAATTTTAAGTTTACAGATAAACTTACTCTTTAAAAATGACAAAAACAATAAAGTGTTTTGAAAATTTTAGTTTATGATATCCTTTCGAAGAAGTTTGATATGTTGCGAAATAAAAAATTATGAAATTTAGCATAGAATAGACAGAAAAGTAAGATTTTTTAATAAGTGGTTTAAACTCAGTCTTTAAAAATGACAAAAACAATTCAGTGTTTTGAAAATTTTACACCATAGTATCCTTTGAGAGGAGTTTTATTATTCCCGAACCAAAAACTTGATGAATTTTAGCATTAAAAAGATATGAAAAGTAAAATTTTTAGTAGACGGTTTATACTAACTCTTTAAAAATGTCAAAAAAAGTTGAGTGTTTTGAAAATTTTACTTCATTATATCCTTGCGAAGAAGTTTGATATGTTGCGAAATAAAAAAATCATCAAATTTAGCATAGAAAAGGTATGAAAAGTAAGATTTTGAAACAGTGGTTTAAACTAAGTCTATAAAAATAACAAAAAAAATTCAGTGTTTTGAAAATTTTACACCATAGTATGCTTTGAGAGGAGTTTTATAATTTACAAACCAAAAACTTGATGAATTTTAGCATTAAAAAGATATGAAAAGTAAAATTTTTAGTCGACGGTTTATACTAACTCTTTAAAAATGTCAAAAAAGTTAAGTGTTTTGAAAATTTTACTTCATTATATCCTTGCGAAGAAGTTTGATATGTTACAAAATACAAAAATCATCAAATTTAGCGTAGAAAAGGTATGAAAAGTAAGATTTTGAAACAGCGGTTTAAACTAAGTCTATAAAAATGACCAAAACAAATTCGGTGTTTTGAAAATTTAACATCATAATATCCTTTCGAAGGAGTTTTATAATTCGCGAAGCAAAAACATGATGAATTTTAGCATTAAAAAAATATGGAAAGTAAAATTTTATGTCGACGGTTTATACTAACTCTTTAAAAATGTCAAAAAAAGTTAAGTGTTTTGAAAATTTTACTTCGTTATATCCTTGCGAAGAAGTTTGATATGTTGCAAAATACAAAAATCGTCAAATTTAGCATAGAAAAGGTATGAAAAGTAGGATTTTGAAACAGCAGTTTAAACTCGGTCTATAAAAACGACAAAAAAATCAGTGTTTTGAAATTTAACAGCATAATATCCTTTCGAAGGAGTTTTATAATTCCCGAAGCAAAAACTTGATGAATTTTAGCATAAAAAAAATATGAAAAGTAAAATTTTTAGTCTGCGATGTAAACTAACTCTTTGAAAATGACAAAAAAGTTACGTGTTTTGAAAATTTCTCATCATTATATCCTTGTGAAGGAGACTGATATACTGTGAAATAAAAAAAAATTCAAATTTAACATAGAATATGTATGAAAAGTAAGATTTTTTAAGCAAAGCATAACTATACTATGTTAAATTTGAAGATTTTTTTATTTCGCAATATATCAAACTCCTTCGCAAGGATATAATGATGTGAAATTTTCAAAATACTTAACTTTTGTTATTTTTCAAGAGCTAGTTTACATCGCAGACTAAAAATTTTACTTGCATACCTTTTTAATGCTAAAATTCATCAAGTGTTTTGTTTCGCGAATTATAAAACTCCTCCGAAAGGATATTATGATGTTAAATTTTCAAAACACTGATTTTTTTTTTGCTCAATTTTATAGACTTAGCTTAAACGGCTGTTTCAAAATCTTACTTTTCATACCTTTTCTATGCTACATTTGATGATTTTTGTATTTTGCAACATATCAAACTTCTTCGCAAGGATATAATGAAGTAAAATTTTCAAAACACTTAACTTTTTTTGACATTTTTAAAGAGTAGGTATAAACCGTAGACTAAAAATTTTACTTTTCATATCTTTTTAATGCTAAAATTCATCAAGTTTTTTGTTTCAAGAATTATAAAACTCCTTCAAAAGGATATTATGATGTTAAATTTTCAAAACACTGAATTTTTTTGTCAATTTTATAGACTGAGTTTAAACCGATGTTTCAAAATCTTACTTTTCATACCTTTTCTATGCTAAATTTGATGATTTTTGTATTTCGCAACATATCAAACTTCTTCGCAAGGATAAAATGAAGTAAAATTTTCAAAACACTTAACTTTTTTTGACATTTTTAAAGACTTAGTATAAACCGTCGACTAAAAATTTTACTTGCATACCTTATTAATGCTAAAATTCATCAAGTTTTCTGCTTCGCGAATTATATAACTCCTTCGAAAGGATGTTATGTTGTAAAATTTTCAAAACACTGAATTTTTTTTTGGTCATTTTTATAGACTTAGCTTAAACTGCTGTTTCAAAATCTTACTTTTCATACTTTTTCTATGCTACATTTGATGATTTTTTTATTTTGCAACATATCAAACTTCTTCGCAAGGATATAATGAAGTAAAATTTTCAAAACACTAAACTTTTTGACATTTTTAAAGAGTAAGTATAAACCATAGACTAAAAATTTTACTTATCATATCTTTTTAATGCTACAATTCATCAAGTTTTTGCTTCGCGAATTATAAAACGCCTTCAAAAGGATATTATGATGTTAAATTTTCAAAACACTTATTTTTTTTTTGGTCATTTTTATAGACTTAGCTTAAACTGTGTTTCAAAATCTTACTTTTCATACCTTTTCTATGCTAAATATGATGATTTTTGTATTTCGCATCATATCAAACTTCTTCGCAAGGATAAAATGAAGTAAAATTTTCAAAACACTTAACTTTTTTTGACATTTCTATAGAGTTAGTATAAACTGTCGACTAAAAATTTTACTTGCATACCTTTTTAATGCTAAAATTCGTCAAGTTTTCTGCTTCGCGAATTATAAAACTCCTTCGAAAGGATATTATGATGTTAAATTTTCAAAACACTGAATTTTTTTTTGGTCATTTTTATAGACTTAGCTTAAACTGTGTTTCAAAATCTTACTTTTCATACCTTTCCTATGCTAAATTTGATGATTTTTGTATTTCGCAACATATCAAACTCTTTCGAAAGGATATCATGATGTAAAATTTTCAAACACTTTATTGTTTTTGTCATTTTTATAGAGTAAGTTTAAACCGTAAAATTAAAATTATACTTTTCATTCCTCTTAAATGCTAAAATTCATGAAACTTCCAAATTATAAAACTCCTTGGAAAGGATATGATGAAGTAAAAGTTTTAAATTACTGAATTATTTTATCATTTATAAGACCGAGTTTTTGTTTTTTTAACTGCTTATCAAATTATTTATTTTTCATACAAAATCTCATGATTTTTTTAAATTTCGAAAAACAGTACACATCAAATTATATGAAAATAAAAAAATCTTTGCTCTATAGATTAGTTAAATTGAATATTCTTTTTAAACTAAGTCTAAAACGGCGATATTTCACAACTTTTAACTGGTGAAGGTGAATTTAGACAGTCGAGATCGAAATTTCTCAGGACTTGCGAATCTGATATCCATTCGCACCTAAATTTGTCAAAGGTACAATTCTATTTGATAATTGGTTTATAATATCAAAATATATAAAATAAATAAAAGATACGAAATTTGAATAAAAAAGAGACAAATATAAGCGATAAACAGAAAAAACGATTTTGATTGGTTTAATTAAACCCTGAATACCGTTTTCCGTTTCTGATTGGACGAACGTTAAATATGAAATAGCGATTTCCGTTTCTCGTTTCTTATTGGCTAAAACTATGAATAGCGTTTTCGCTTTAAACTCGAATTAACGATACCGATCGGAAACTATGGGTTTCCGTCGCAAACCCCTAGCTTCCGTTCAATTTCAATCGAAAACTAGGGTTTTCGCTGAAAACTATGTATACCGATCGGAAACCAATGGTTAACGTGCGGTATACCTAGTATATCGCACGAAAACCCCTAGTTTCCGTTCGAAATACTAGGTATACCGCATTTTTGTTACTATCGCGTGCCATAGAGCTGATAGAGAACAAATACCAATAGTTTCTAAATGAAAAACCAAAATCAGCTAAGGACAAAGCTATGCAAGTTCTAAAAAATTCTTTAAATCAGAAATTGCAAGTTTCAGAATAAAACGGGTTTTGGGCCAGCACCGAAGAACTTATCACTGGGTTGGTGAATACAATCGTGGACTAACATTCACCTGCAGTAGCATCGGCCCAATATATAACAAAATACCGAAGTTACTATGAATTTAGCTTCTGCATGTGGCCATTTTGACATCTGATGTATCATCAGTGCAGATCAATCAAAATATTTGGAGATCCATAAACTGAAATATGTGTAAAAGCTCGTAGAGAACAAACTATAAGTATGCTCTAAATCAGCTAAGGACAGGTCTATGCAAGAACAAATTCTCCTTAGTTTCAACAAAATTTTCAACAAATTGTTTTCGGGTAAGTACCGAAGTACGGGCTACGGGTTTGGTGAATACCCTTGGGGTCAAACAGTCCACCAGCAGTGACTTCGGACCGGTGGTAGTAAATAATAAAATACGTACTTGAACATTTAAAGATTGGATAGACCCATCGTCAGTGTTGTTTTTGTACATGTTATGCTTACTAAATGACAGAATCATACAGAGACAGACCCTATACTTTGTGGAATAATTTCGCTCCTCCAGATATTTGAACCAATTTTAGAAGCCATTAAAATAAAGATTCAATATATCTTAAGTATTACAATGTTTAACAGGATATTTGGTTTCGTTATTTTCCTGGATTTCTTTCTTGCAAAGGATCATCGTTACCTTGCTAATAACGAGATTTTTAATGGAAAAAATAGATAATTTTTCGATATGGACGAATGCAATAACCCATTTTCAAGACTGAATCCGAAGGTAGGGCATGGGGTATATTGGTTTATGGTCGTTCACATTTGAACCCAATTAAACTTTTGTAACGTGGTCTTTTCAGATCCGTATTACAAAAACAGGAAAACAGCAAACACCTACAATGGCCAGGAACTACAATAACATGCCACAATTTACAAGCAAACTTCAACAGAAAAACAAAAATGAAAACAAGAGACAAACATAAATACGATAGGAACTCAGGATAGCTGGACTTGGTACCAGCACTAGCAAAAACCACTGGTAGGGTTAAACCGGTTTATGGGTACCCAAACCTCCCCTTTCTCTATCCCGTTTCCCTATTTTATCATAAACATGCGAATAAAACCAAATACAGGTAGACTACAAACTCAATGACCCCTAATTTCAAACAGAAAAAGCATATGACAAAACTTAATTTTGAAAGAAGTGTCAAAGAGTACTCGCCGCTAAACTGGCGGCTAGCTCAAGGAATCTAGCCTGCTGGTAAAACACTGTCGCACTACGGAAGAAAAATCAAACTCAAAACTCCCCGAAGGGTTTGGTAAAGAGTCTTCATGTATTTCAGTAGACATCGGCAGTATCAGTGAGAGGCCAGTATATATGTAAAGTCTTCAGGTCACTGGAATCCAAAGCCAATTTATCGGATTTGTTCAGAATATCTCGTCGATATCCACTATTGGGTAAAGAATGTAAGTTACGTCCCAGTTTTTCTGGATTATTTATCAGTTTTTGACATTTTTTAACAACATTTCCAAAAAATCGAGGATGAGAAATGCCTTTTGTAATAAGCTGTTTGCGAGTCACGTCATATCTAGTAATCAAATGTTCATATCTTCTGTAAAACTTCTTAAAAGTATTTAATAATTTATGAAATCTGTAACCTTGTTGTAAAAGTTTGGATTTTCACCAGAGCCGGGAAATTTTTTTCACCCGCTTCGCGAGCCAGATTATTTTTTACCCATATACACAATGCTAGAAAATTTTTTTGAGCCGGTTTTTTTTTTCTAATGCACAGGATCAGGGCCAGATTATTTTTTTTAACCCAGATGCTGGCCGGAGAATTGTTTTTTTGGCTTTAGTCAGGGCCAGAAAATGTTTTTCTAAAAATTCCATCCCCCCCTGAAAATCAAATGGTCCGTGCCTTATCATTTTCGGGTAAAAGTTTTGCTTTCGTTCGAGAAAAAGAAATTAAGAATTAAAAAATTTCCCTCCTTTCAGAATTTGGTCTTCGAGATGTGAGTAACAATGTGTAAAAATGTTCAAACAAGTATTTCGAGAAGGCCCTGTCATGGTATAACGTTCTAGACAACGTGTGCCAAAGTTCGCAAATTTTTATAAGAAAGTTGGCAAATGCCGAAGAAATGAAGAAATTATTTTGTTGGACACATTCATAATGTCAGGCTAACGACTTTTGACACTCGGACAACTTATCCATAATTTGTCTGCAACGCCCACAAAACGTGTATTAGCGTATGACGACGTTACAAAGGCGTTTAACTAGCCTACTTGACGTATACCGAACGCATCCATAGCGGTCCTCTAGCATTCATAGAACGCCTGTATAGCATTTTGATGGTCTTTCGTCAGATCAGTTGGAAATTCTTCAATCGAATGTCATTTCCAAAGATAGAAAAAGATAAAATGCCACAGAAAAATACAGAGGATATGCAGGAGGGATAGGTCCCCAAAATTTCAAATTAATTTTCAGAAAATCTGTCAGGTTGATGCTGAAATAAAGTAGCTTTTAACATTTTGGGGGAATTTTGTCTAGCTCTTTCACCTTTATTTTTATGATAAAACATCGGAAAATACGTTACTTTTTAGTTACAATTAGTTAATTTCCAAAATGAAATCGGTTTTCGGGTCAGCACCGAAGTACTGGACTACAGGTCTGATAATATATATTTGAGCACTAACAGTCAAAAAGCAGTGGGATGTACCCAGTGGTAAAAGATAACAAAATACCAAAGTTACTGTATATTGACTTTCTTCAGAGAGCCATTTCGACAACTTATGCTTCTTCAGAGCAGATTAAGTCTAAACATTTTACTTAGACTATACAAAGTTTTTTTTTCAGAACGCTCTCAACAAGCAAAAAGCATTCAGCCAACAACACAACATATCGATATTATAATAAACCTGCAGTTTCATTTAGACAAAGCATAGTTGTGTGTGTGTGTTAAACTTTTGTTTTATCCAATCCAATAATTTAAACATAATAGATGAGTGGCCATGATATACATAATATCAAACATATTATAGTGTGTTCATTTTTGAAAATAAAAGCTTTAATTAATGTAAAGGTTGTAATAGTTTTATGCATGTTATGAAACATTTGTACCTAGTTTGAGCACATGTTTTTTTTAGATCTTTTGAATTTTTAGTACGTTGAAATATCTGAAAAGTTTTAAACTAATAAAGCACTTCCAAAATTCTTTTATTATGACCATTTTACAAAAAGCTTTGCATAAGAGGATGGCGGAAATTGATTTGGCGAATGCTGACAATTACTGAATATTCTTTTCCTTTATCTTTTATTAAGTCTCCAAAACGAAGTTTAGGGAGATTTATTGTTTTTACTCACGTGCCTTCCGCCTCAAAATTCCACCGACTACTTTTTGGAGACTAATAATCCAATCTTAAGCAAACTTTACAGGAAGATGGATCCTACCCCGAAAGGAGCAAGTCTTTGAATTTTCAAAATTGCTTCGGTTGCCACGAAAACAGAAAAAAGGCGGGAAAATTGAAAGTTTACAGACTTGGATAAAATTCACGTAAAGGATATCTTACATACTTGAAATTGGTTTCTAGTCTTCAAGATTTAAAAATGGCGACCCTTGCCATGACAACGGGCAAAATAGTGAGAAAATTGAAAGTTCACAGAAAAGGGGTACAACTTGTATGAACTGGTTTCTAGTCCTATATTCTTACTTGGTAGTTCGTTTTGTAGACTTTTGTATCAGCATTCTGATACGGTTCTATTTTTTTTATTTTTGTTATTGTGATCTCTTCAACACCTTCAACTATAAGGAATGTAGAGGTAGATTTCTCTTAATAGCATATTATTGTGGCAAAAAGGGCTAAGTTGGGCGCAGCATGATACGACTGCAGCATGTTAACCACTGAAATTTGAACAAGTGTAATTTAAAGTAACTATGGACACAGTGAAAAGCTTTACACAGTGATTAGATGTAGTTAACTCAGTAATTTGCATCATATATATATTTAAACTTTACGTTAAGGCGCATCTGCATACACAAACCCCATAAAAATGCAATATAATAAAAGTACCATTTTGGTCCTTTCGACCCATTGTAGCTTGGAAACGGTAAGAGCTCGGTCAAATTCGTTGACATCCTACCGAAAGCTTAGAACAAAAGGAATCTTAAGGAAATAATCTAATCAGAATATGAATATAAATAAAGATTTTACATATTTTTACACATTTGGCTTCTTCATCTTAAAAATAGGACATAACACACAAAATCTGTTGACATATTGCCGAAAGCTTATATCAAGAGGAATCCAAAAGAAAAAAATCCCACTGATATTAGATGTAGCTAAAAATTGAAGGTAATTTACAATTTTAGCCCGGTCTAGCTCCATATAGCTAGGAAACGGTAAGAGCTTTACCAAATATGTTGGTATACTACTGAAAACTTATACCAAGAGTAATCCAACGAATCAAGCCCCATTAACATTTGATAAAGATAAACATGTAACATATTAAAGAAAAATGCAATTTTGTACCCCTGTGATTATTTAAAGCTCGGAAACCAATGTTATGTTAGGATTGCATCAATATTAAACATAGTTTATTTGATTTTTACAAAAATGTTAAATATGTGAAAATCTACCAAAATTGCATTTAAATTTGCAAAAGCAAGCTTGAGTCAGTGCTTTTCTGCAACATTTAGACACAATAAACTAGGAACTCTGAATATAGCCCTCTAATGAAATTAATATCAGAAAGCTGTTTTGTAATATTTCAGAGAGATGCACTTAAGGTATTTGTTGACCTATAAAAATCTAAAGGTGCATATGTGATAAATAACTAAATACCGAAGTTACTGTGAATTTATTTTCTGCATATGCGCATTTCGACAACTTATGTCTCTTCAGTGCAGATAAAATCAAAACAATGGAATACCATAAAATCAAAGATGTTAAAAAACTGATAGAGAACAAATAACTAATATGATTTAAATGTAATGAGGTACTTTATGTAAATTAATTTTACCATTAAGGTAATAGTGACATCATTCACGCCAGAGTAAATAAAATATGACGTTTTATAATGGCAATTAAGTATGACATCACAATAAAAGAACCATGAAATTCTTGAATTGTGGACTCTGCATCTGCATCGAATTTCACAATATGAGCCCAAATTAGACCATTTGATAACAAATTACAGTAAAGAATAGACATACCTCTTTATTTCAAACAAGTGAAAAACCAATGCATTTTTGAAAATGATATTAAAATAAACCAAGGAAATTTACAAGAATGACATCACTTTATCTAAAAACTAACCATATCTAATAACTTTGATTTATATACAAAACATTTGTGTTAAAAAATACTGTCCCTCTTTGCTGTTTATTATAGTCAAAACTTGTTCCATTTTACCAAAAGTTTGATCCTGCAGATCTTAATTTTTGTACCAAATATTCAAATAAAACAATGCATAAACATAAGAGATTATCAATAAGGGTGATAATGAAATTACAGAATAGATTTGAAAGGTGCCAAATCAAAAGGGCAAAAGACTAGCACGTGCAAAACCATTTGAGATATTGTAAACAATAATAGTCCTGAATTGCAATAGTTACAAAAACGGTTTTATGGCCTTAAATTGCAGTAGTAATTTATCAGAAGTTGAATGATCGTAAACTATGAGAAGAGATGTTCATCTAAGTGCTTAGTCACCGTTCGAATCTTCAATATTTTTAAACTTTAAATTAGACATTTTTTTGGAAAGGCTATATTTATTAATTTATAACATGTTACATTTTTTCTTACCTTCAACGAGGCTTTATCGCTGTGCAATATTAGTAGCAGTGCATCAATTTATATATGAATGCTTATCAATGAAATCAAATGACATCATCACGCCATTTGCACGTTCCCATGTATGTAATATGTACGTGCAGTACAATAGCAAAAAGGTTATCTGAATTTGGCAGTAATCTTTATTTATAGTCTAGGCACTTTTATGTTATTGCATTCTCCACACCATTTTGTAATATTATTCCAAAATATATTATTTGTGCATGTGTAGGTCAGACTTGTATACAATAACTTGTAATTGTGTTCCGAACACTTCCTGTTATTCGTGCGGTGGAACTTCTATGGCTTGAACGGCAATACATCGTACACCGTGGACGTCTCGAACCCTTTTTCGTCGTGCGTTTGTTCAAGATTCCACATAGTTCGGCCTCGATATCTCGAACATCCCTCTAACTCGAACTACTTTCAAATGTCCCCATTGTGTTTGAGTCATCTAAATATGACTTTTTTTCTAATAATTAATGTTTGAGTAGAAAACACGATTTCATTCTGTGGTGAGCGGTTCACCAGAAGACAATATGCGAGGCTAGAACAATTGAGTTGAGACCCCAAAACACATTACATAATAGAAAACCAAGACATCCGTATAGAATTTTCTAAGTTTTACTGGAACATTTTTTGCGTTTGATCGAAATGAAAATCGCAAATTTCCCGCAAGTGTTTGTATTGATTTTGAAATGGTGACTTGGACATAATTTGGAATTTTACCTCATATTCGTTCATATCCTACGCCGCTTGTGAAGTTTCTAACCTCATGTATTTTAATGCTCTTCAAGTGTGTGAGCTAGACCCTATATATCTTGAAAACCATTTGTTTTGGTTCTTTGTTACATTGATGTATATCAGTTTGGATGGCAACAATGTTTCTGTTTGTTCAAAGGTTTCCTGTTTAATATATAATTTCAGTTACAAAATGCAACAAAGCATTGACTGAAAGTCCAAATCGTTTTAACGCTTGCTGTAAAGTCGCTTAAAACTTTGGTTCCAATTATGTTGGTCGAAAGATGACAAGATGATTAACAGAGCCTGAGAAAGAGAGCAACTCTTTCCATTTTAGTTCTTAGAGCATGCTAACATCTTTCACTCGGACAAGCAGCCGTATTAACGTCTATATTTATATTAACAAGATGAGAAAAATTTCAAATCATTGAAAATAAGCACTATCTGCAAGGATATGCTGTGAAACACGATAACAATTTTAATATTGCACTATTTTGTAGAAGGTATAATCTGACGACCAGCAAGCAAGGAAAAAAGCAGCTTTGCGGCGCCATTTTAAAATTTTACAACGATTGAAATTAACTCCGTTAACGATTTTATGATATTTATCTCAAAGAAATGATTGCCTAAGTGCGGAAAAGTCTGAGTTCCAGTAAAATGATTTAACTTACCTCTGTATTTATGGGATTTCTCATAAAATATATCATTACCTCAGTATGTATTTTCTATATAAATTGTTTATTTGATAAATTTACTATTTTTCACACTTGTCACAAAAAGACTATTTGCCGGTCAATAGTTTCAAGGATTTTCGACTGGGGATGAACTATTTACTTGTCATTAAAAAGGACGTTGACTATTTATTGATCATTTAGAAGAACGATGATTTATGTACCTATGACGTCACATTATACCTTTTTTGTTTGATTTTTTTACAATAAAACACCTATTTACTGACTATTAGAACAATAGCAAGTTTATGGTTTCCCTAGACCCAACTATTCCCCTTGGCTTAAGTGACGCTCTTACTTTTGAGAAATATGAAATTGCATTGAATAACGTCTTTAAGTATATTTAGAAAACGAAACGTTTCCTCATTGTTTAAACATTAAACTATCCACACACACACACACCACACGTACACATTGCCTTTCTTTTGTTTAAAATGTGTTAACTTTACTCTATAAAGCTTGAATATTATATTGTAATATATAATAATTTAATTAGCATGTCATAATATTGTAAATAATTGTAAATGGGAGAAGACTTCATAAGTATGTGTTACTTGTGTCTAATCCAATTTGTTATATTTACAATTAAACTAAGTTTAAACTAAAACTATTTCCCTCCGCTACGAGTCTAGAAACAGTTGCGTGTCTCGGGAAACCATAAACTTGCTATTGTTTTCATAACAAGTAAATAGGTGTATATTATTATACCTCAAAGTGTGAACATTACTACTAAATATCTAAAATAAAATTACTATTTTTCACCTTTTCCAATTTTGTAACTATTTACCGGTCAATAATTTCTCAGAATATAGACTGGCAGTGTGGATTTTTCCCGAACCTTTTTTCTTGCTTTCCTATTGAATAAAAAAAAATGATAATAATTCAGAATGATATGACATCATTGTTTCCAAGTGACAAACTATAAAAGTTACAGTGAGCACTGTTCACTTTGCAGCAGAATCAATTTTGTTGATGTAAAAAATGTAATTATCCTGTTTTGATAAGAACACAAAATTAAAAATAAAATACTGGTAATTTGAGAATTATTATTTAAAGATGATTAAATAATTGTAAATCTTTTTCCTTTTTTTGTATAATAAAATACTAATGAGTGTTCATTTGTTAATGACATTGGATAAAAGTTATGAGTCAGAATGCTCTGAAATCATTGTTTCCAAGTGACGACTCTAAATACAGTGAACACCATTCACTTTGGTTGTTGATGCAAATAGATGCAAATAGATGTAATTGTTTGTGTATTTGATAAGAATACAAAATTTAGAAAAAAAATACTAGAGGTGAGAGAATTATTATTCAAAAATTATTTAAAAGTTGTAAATCTTGTGTTTTCGGTATAATAAAACATTTATAGAATGTTTATTTGTGAATAGCAAGTCTAATGCCCCTTTGACCCTAACTATTGACCTCGAGCACAACAAACTTGCTATTCCCTCATAATCAGTCAATAAGTATAAACTATGCCATAGATAATTGTGTTTCTGTTGCCCATAACATTGAGGTTATCACTACAGAAGTTTTACGGTCGGCATCACGATCTTGTGGACCGCTATGGGATATCTGTTTTGAAGATGACAACAGATCTTTCTCTTTGCCACTAAAGTTTGTTTTCCTCTACCGGTTTGACTTAACTACCGGAGTTGACATGTTCAACACGGCAGGTGTCTTATAAGAGGCAGTAGATACTTACTCTACCGGTGCACCTGATCTCACCCATTGTTTTTATTGGGTCCGTGTTGTTCATTTTTGTACATGTGCGTGTCTTCATTTTCTTTTCTGTGCCGTTCACATCTTATGTCTTTGTTTCTTTATTTTTCCGACGTTACCATTGTCCTTGGATTGTTCTTTTTAGACTGACGGTTCGGTTCTCACTTACTTTACCTTTCTCTAATGATATGTCAAGTTTAAACCGGTATTGATCCATTAGATAAATTTTCATATTCAACATATGTTGAATAAAGTCCGTGGTATTTCCCGCAAAATCTATTCGGAATACAGTTCTAGGTGTTTATCATTTATCATTAGAGAACAAGATTACATCACTTTATCCCGATTATTACCATATTTTATCCACTTTCGATACTTAAATTTGAAAATTTTAAAATGCTCGGCAAGCCTCGCAATTAAAATTTTAAAAATTTAACTGTCTATGGTAATGAACGGGATCTTATGGTGTAATCTAAATATATATTGTTTGATTCCTAATTTGTGAGGTTTATCTCATAAATGATACTGTTCCTTGTTGAAAGTGTTTTGAGATTTTATTGGAAAATGTACATTTGCATGATTTATCTCATAAATGAAATCTTTATGGTGGACATCTTATTTGAGACTTAGTTGAATCATTGAAACATTGACATTCTTATTTTTGATATTTATTTCATAAAAGATATTGTGAGCTGACATTGTGCCATACCAAAACCGATCACCAATTATCATAACTTCTCCAGGAAACAAAAGCAGTAGAATTCCGAAGGAACAGAGGAGTGCTTTTTATATAAATTACAAAAATCGAAGTCCAAAGACATGTATATATTTAGCGATTTTATTTATTCTTTACAATAATATATAATTGAACACATGCATTTCATTGTTAATTAATATACAGTTATCTAATTTCTATTCAGGCAATATACAAGAATATTTTCTCGAGGTACTGGGGATAGCTCATTTTTCTATTCACAGGAGCCAAAGGCTGAGAGCAATATAACACTGAGCTGTTTTCATTAGCTATTGCCAGACTACGCATGAAATAACTGTTTTATAACCTACATGTAATCTGCATGAAAGAGAAATTAGTTGCTGAAATGGCCGCCAGCAAAACTAAAATTGGCTAAACTGTAGCTTGAAAGCAGTTTTCAGTAGATTCGAATTTGAATAGGCGAAAAAATATAGTGTGAATAACAAAATACAGAAGTTAAGTATGAATTTAGTTTCTGCATATGCGCATTTCGTCTCTTCAGTGTATGATATTTCAAAATATTTGGAAATCCATCAATCGAAATATGTGTAAAGCCTCTATATCAAATTACTAATAGGATTTAAATGGAAAAGCCAAAATCAGCTAAGGACAGATTGATACAGATACCAAATTTAACGAAATTTAAGTCATGGTTCCTCATGTACTTAAAATCGGATATCGCGGTGGTAATCTTTATAATTGGCGTTTAGCTTTATCATGTTTATGCTATATATATATGATTGTGACGTCACCAATCGATATCACACGTTTAGATCAGAAGATCAACAGTACGCCCGACGAACTGATTTATACTCTGTGGCCAAATACTGCCAAAACATATTTTGCTTATCTCTTTTGCCTCACCAACCGAGATAACAGTCAAACTTAAAAAATATACAAAGCTGTCGTACGGGATCCTGATAACATATAACGATATTTTACGCTTCTAAATATTGATAAGAATAAATGATTTTGAATATAAATTGAAACCTGCTGTCAATTCTAAAGAATGTAGAAGGTAAGACAAAAGATATCCAAGAGCAGTGTTAAATATTAAATTGATTGTAAAAGAAAGTGAAACATTTTTTTTACTCAGATATTTATCCCCACACTTTTCTGAAGAAAATGCGGGGATATTGTTTTGGTCCCGTCCGTCCGTCCGTCTGTCTGTCTGTCCGTCTGTCCGTTAGATGGACCTTGTCAGTGGAACTCCTTCCTCACTTTTAAATTTATGGATTTAATTTTGTCATAGAATTGTTGCATATAGTCTGCAGATGCACAATAAGCTTCAGGATTTTTGATATTGGTCTTGGTGCAAACAAGAGGCCCCATGATGTCAATCTTCATGCATGTGAGCTTGTCAGTGGAACGCCACCTACATTTTTGGATTTATGGATTTAATTTTGTAATAGAATTGTAGCATGTAGTCTGCAGATGCACAATAACCTTTCAGATTTTTTATATTGGTCTTGGTACAAACAAAAGGCCACAAGATGTCGATTTTGACACATGTGAGCTAGTCAGTGGAACTCTGTTTTCTGTGTCAAACAGGTAAGTGCGGGGATGGCCATCATCTCTGATGGCACCACTTCTAGTTAAATTTCAGAAGAGCTTATTTGCTTTTCATTACACAATGAAGGGATCAGAGCTGTTTTCTTTTTACTAGCTTACCATACCTGCCGACTACTCCTATTTGTGGGGAGCTTCCCAAATAACAATCGCAACTTCTCGGGCAATTCCGTGTAACTCCGTAGAATTGGTCGAGAACGTTGCGATTGCCCAAATTAGAGGATGAAATTTGAATATTTAACAAAACAGTCAATGGTTTATTGCACTATGATTGTATTCTCCTGATGATGATAAAAACAACAAGACAGTGGATTATGGTATTCATTAAGCTGGCCCACGCAGGAGCATTTTTAAAAGTTTGTAGGTATAGATAATGACGAAATCCCTGCAATTTTCTTTTTCAAACGGGTCGCTAATGGCTATCTGTTGGTTTCGAAAACTAAAATGTTTCTCGGTGCGAACACGGTAATAATTTGCTATGAAATGTACTATTATTTTATCTTGAACATTTGAGTGCACTATTTATGCATTTGTTTACATGTATTGGGATCTCCAAATGCAAGATATTTCAACAGTTTATCAGATATTCGGAAAGTTTTTACGACTTCACACAAAATTTCAACCAAATTATAAATTCTTGTAGTATTGGTATCATTTTGATTATCAATTTGAAGTTGACAATGCAGATCTGTCAATAGGGTCTGTGAACTGGCGTCCTCAGCCTCAATGGTAAAAGATCATTTATTTTTCTCAGAATAGGCCCTATCGACGTAAAATATGGTAAGTCGGTGAACCTTTATGACTGGAAATGCATCCCAATATATACATTGAAGACCATACAGAGTTTGTGTCAAGTTTCTTCTGTTGTCACATAATGGTGTCCTGAACAATAGCTGCCCAGTGGAGTTGGACAAAAAAGAAGTCAGTGGCAATTAACAAAATAATTGTGTTTTGCACACGGTACATTAGAACCTGACGATACGGACTTTCGTTTGGTTTTAAGCATTTTAAACATTTTTTGAAATTATGGATTTCCTATGTTTGGGTTCTAATGCTGCTGATGGGGAGTTAATTTCCGAAATGGCCATACAGCTCATTACAATTATTGCAGTTGGAGTTAACATATGTGTTACGATCTCATGTTCATTTACTCCATATCCTTTCGTAAAATATTCTACAATCCAGCGGCTATTCTTGTTTTTTATCACTTCTTTAAATTAATTCGTCAATTGTATGTTTGAATTTCATTGAAAAGGGATGAAGCCAAAGGGAAAAAATGTGAATACAGTGCCAGTTTTCTGTGGTACCCATTTTGTGTCCTATTTCGGTTATGCAGAAAAAATAATAATATAATTTTTTTTCTAAAGTTTTGGGGTATTGCCAATAAAACTAATCTATTTTAGAAGCTAATTCATTAGAATACACTTAGGCCCTTACAATAAGATATGAGGCAGAATAACACAGAAAAAAACCAATAAAAACAAGGCCAAATCGGCTGTCCATATAATACTTAATATAGTACAGGCTATATTGCCATTAAAATACTAAAATGCCAAAGTTGCATAGTAAACAGTAAATGTCGTTATGCTGTACATGTGTTTCAAGGTGAAACCTCTAATCAGTAGCCTGCGAATCAAATAATATGGAAAAATTGACCAAATATCGTCTATTTTAAATCATTGTGCAATAAACACTCAGATGTAAAGAATGTAATGAGATACTGTATCCTTAAGTCGTAAAACTTTGACAAAGCTGCATTTTTATTTAATTTATGAAACCTTCAACGTCATGAAATTACGTATTTGAAGTAAATTCTTGGTCACATGGGGCGGACATGTCTGTGAAATGTATACAACCCGTGCGATGGTGTTATAGGAATTTATCAGTCAAGAAAAAGGAAATATATAATAATGAAATCAAAATAATCCCATTTATCATAAATATTAGCTATTATTTTGCGGTGTCATTTTTTAGTTTTTTCATGAAAGCAAGTTCATAACATAACGGAATCTGATCTGCAATGATAGGTGCAGAATAATTACACATGGGAATTTCAATAAGCTGTCGATAAATAATGGTGTCAAAACGAACAAGAGCAAGTGCCTTAATCATATCAAATGTCCAGGAATAATGATTTTTGTAAGTAATATTGGAGAGGAATCCTTGCTGTTTTACAACAAGTGAACTGAAGACAAAAACAATTAAAAACAATTTTTTAATAAATAACTAAATACCGAAGTTACTGTGAATTTATTTTCTGCATATGCGCATTTCGACAACTTATGTCTCTTCAGTGCAGATAAAATCTAAACGTTTGGAAGACCATAAACTCAAAGATGTTTAAAAACTGATAGAGAACAAATAACCAATATGATCTAAATGTAAAGCCAAAATCAGCTAAGGACAGAGCTTTGCATGAGGGAGATACTTCTTAGTTTTCAACAAAATTTGAAAAAAAACTAGATATTGTAAGATTTAAAATAGAATCGGCTTTCGGGCTAGCACCGAAGTACTGACGACTGGGATGGTGAATACCCTCGGGGACTAACAGTCCACCAGCAGTGGCATCGACCCAGTGGTAACAAATAACTAAATACCGAAGTTAAAATAAAAATCTAAACGTTTGGAAGACCATAAACTCAAAGATGTTTAAAAACTGATAGAGAACAAATAACAAATATGATCTAAATGTAAAGCCAAAATCAGCTAAGGAATAAGTTATATCGATTTGGATTTAATTAAATTATGCTGAAAGGTTTATAACGTGTAGAAACTTCATAACTGGGCTTTTAATAGATTTTGATTTATTTAAAACTTCTGGATTTTTCACACTCAAAAAGGAATTTACAGCTGCAGTGTTTCGATTTTTCACAGTGCTTTGTACAAGTAAATGTACTGGTAAATGGAAAAGTTTGTGGTGGAACAATTACCCGAGGCGGTAAAAACGATGTTTTTGGGACTTTTGTGAAATTTGGGAAACCAGTACATAGTAGGTGAAGTATTATGTTTAGGTAGAACTTGGGGTATTCCTGTGTCCTTGTTATGTTGATTGGTGATTTTTTTTTCGTCTAAATTAGTACGTAGGAAAATTCTTGACTTGGCCAATTCGTTTTGTAAGACATCGATATAGTATTTCTTTCAAATAATAGCATCGTTATTTGAAGCCTTGTTGACATGTACAAACATATTTTTCACTAAAAGCTCTAAATGTTTTCTTGATTCTGCTAGGAAGTGACTCATAATAATCATCGTTATATAAATTTATTGTTGATCGAACCAATGAAAGGATATTGGGATAAATGTACATAAGACAGAATCTCTAGAAATATATGGTATAGTCAATTAAATGAACAAAGCCTTTATTGTTGTTCTTCATCTTGAAGTCACAATGAGGCCTTCAACAATGACCTGTGCACAGGTTTGAGTGGAATTCATTGCTTAATGTCGAACAACGCTATATCCATGTTCTATGTTCTTCGATTCGGGATCGTCAAAAAACATAGATTATACCGACAAAGTGCTGTTATAATCACGTTGTTGGACAAAAGCTTTAGTGTCACAAGTCAGGGGACAATTCAAATTCAGGACACTCATTAAGTCGATTGTAAGAAAACCAGTGAGGTGAGGGCACTATAAACATGTAGTCAGAATAATATTCAAATTTTACAAAATTTATAAAATGCCAAAATTTGAAAGTTGAATAGTATATTTTACGAAATGATATGGAGTAAATAAACATGGGACTATAAAACATATGTTAACTCCAACTGCAATGATTTGAATGATCTGTATGACAACTTTCTCATATCCATATAAGAAATACCTTCAAGAACAAGTACACCATAAATGAAATATGTAGAATGCATATGTCTCTTGCCAGGAGAATCGTTTTGCGGACTCCACACTGAAGAAAATACAAACTTCTGTCTTAAAAACATGAAATGATACGGGGTAAATATACATACAAGTCTCTGCAAATGAATGGCATAATATATATCTGAATACCGAAGTTGCAAATGAGAGAACAACGCTTTTATAGTTGTTCTTCATCTTCAAGTCACAATTAGATCTTCAAAAATGAGCTTAGCTCATACCCCAACGTAAATTAAAAATGGTCTCTAGTACTGGTGTGAGCGAAAATCTTTGCTAAGTGTGGAACAACGCTACATCCATGTCTTTTCTGGTCATAAATGCGAGATTCTCAACAAACATAAATTAAACTGGCAAAAAGCTCATCCGCTGTTCTACAAAGTCACCAGTTTCTCAACCTAGTGGATATATTTGTGGTCACGCAAGAATGATAACCAAAATATTTAATCTTTATACATTGTTTATTTAAAGCTTAAGCACTGTCTTTAGTAACAGGGTCGCTTGGCATCCGTCGTCTTCCACAAGTAACATCTTCAATAATGAATTCATATCTTGGAGTTTTATTTTTATTTTGGGAACTTAATTGTGTTATTCCACACCTCAAATCACAAGCAGAATTAGCCCTGCTACACCAGTTTATATAATAAAATATTGGACTGTCTGCGAAGTATTTAGATTTTTGTATGTGTAAGTATATAATAGAAAAGTACGATAAATATCAATACACACTCGGAGCCAGACACTGCTAATGTGGGCAAGTAATATTGTCTTGGATGTTCTCATTCGTCAAATTTTAATTTTCAACATTAATGAGAATGTCTTAATTATCTATATGGCAAAAACATCTCTCTTTTTTTCTTAGAGTCAGCTCTGTTCGAGTCAGTATCGGGATACCCGGTGTGTGCCTTTTACTTTGGTAAGGCCAGGGAAAAGGTTCGTCCAAAAGCATATTATACATGTTTTACGTACTTGTTAGTATTTCATTAATACTACGGGTTAATACTAGTTTATACTCATTCATTGACCGTCATCCTGAAACTGACAACAGAGGTACATGAAGACTTCAAACTAAGCTGTATGACAAACACGATGACTTCACTTTTCCAATAGTCAACTTCCCTTTCTTTGAAGCAACATCCTAACAGCGCGGGCATACGGAGTTTACATATCCCTGTTCATTTGCTATTCAAGGGCCCGTGGTCGATATTGTGACTTCCTTGATAGAGCCTTGTTGCTCACAAAAAGGCTACATAAACAAAACAACGGCGGTAGAATACCGAAGGAACAAGGGAAGCAATGACTACAAAAATCGAAGTCCAAAGACATGGCAAAAACGGTAACAGATAAAAACAAAGACAAAACAAGGACGTGAGACAGCTACAATGCACGGAAATAAAAAGATAACATTAAGAACTAAGGCACTCATAGTGTGAACTCCCATGAAAACCGAGTTCTCCGGAAGGGTAAGCATGTCCTGCTCCGCTAGCGGCACCCGTCACACTATCAGTGAGCCAATCCAGGGTTGAGTCAAATCCGATTATGTCAAATCCGTAAAGACGTGAAATCTAGCTGAAAATGTTTTCATTTGGGACACAGACACGTCATATCTGTCAATGATGTCATGGTGACGGCCATAGAATTTCTGAAGGGATGAAAGTAACAAAGGCTGAACAAATCCCTGACTAAGCAGCTTTTGGGACAGTGTTATGTTACCAAAAAATTGAAGTCATCCCTCACGACATCACCATCATGTGGACCGCATATGGGATATCTGCTTCCAAGATGACAACAGATATTTCCCTGTGAAAGCTTTAATGTTGTTTTCCCTACCGGATATGACAATACTATCGGATTTGACATGTTCAACACAGCGGGTGTTTTACAAAAAGCAGGAGATGCTTACTCTTCCAGTGCACATGATATCACCAATGGTATTTGTATTGGGTCCGTATTTTTCATCTTTGTATGTGTATGTGTCTTCATTTCTTCTTTTCTGTGCCGTACTCATGTTATGTCTTCCGATGTTGCCAATTCGTTTTGGATTGACGGTTCGGTTCTCACTTACTTTATAACAACATAATATAACTAATTTTGGATATCAATTATTACATGTATCTGTGCATTTAATGTCAAGTCTTTGTCAGTATTTATTATCGGGTTTATCTAATGTGGATCTGGTTATAGATTATTTGACATTTTTAGTGATTTTTCAATTTGATTTACTGTTTTTTAAACGCTCAGTAGTGTTATTATTAATTTCAAAATGTTATTTGCAAAGATACAAATATCTTTGTAATACAATTTAAAGTAAAGTAACATTAAAGATACTTTTAAGAATCCAATACCGATGAATTGTATATAAAAACCTGCTGCAATTAGTTAATGAAATAAATCAAAGTAGTGAAGAAACTTTGAGGATAGAAATCTAAGGCTTTTTTACACAATCGAGAACTGTGTATGTAAATGATGATGCAATCAAACGATAAAATAACTGATAGCACATTGAGGAAAGATACCTTAGGTATTTAATATTAATACTCTGATATTATATTATCAATAATTTACAAAAAATATCATAACGACAATAGTAAATGATAATGCAACTTCCGGGTAAGACCAATCAATTCTTGAATTATTGCTAGTTGAACCCAGTGATTCTATTTAGAATAGCATTAATAATCTCTATAAAAGAACTCGCCGGTGACTGTGTTAAAATATTATCAGGGTACTCTAAAACGTTTTGCCAACACATGATTTGATACAACTTCACAATTTATTGCAGAAAGACAGAGGCTACAAAAAATTGCATGCACATTGTGTTAATATCAATTTTAAAATAACAAAATACCGAAGTTGCAGAAATGATTTGACATAAAATATACTCTTTTCTTCTTAATCACAGTTTTTCTCAGTTTAATCAAAATGAAAAAAAGATTATAGTTTTCGTTTAATTTTCATTTAATGCAGTAAAATTTTATTTGCAAGATTTTACAAAGAAACTATGAACATGTTTGCTTCTTTTATTCACTATGTAGTGGAAAATTCATCTTTTTTTATCAGTTTCCTATCTGAAACTAAATTTCTATTCTATTAACACTTTAACAGAGAGGCAAGAGACATTAAGCACAGGGAATTTCGTATAAAGAAAACGGCACAATTGCTTTCAGTGAAAGGTTAGAATTCGCAGCTGATTGGAAAGTCAATGTTTAAAAAGAATATATACACACCATACATTATACCGTAGTGATTACTAAATGTCTCCTCTTGCCTCTACAGTTATTGATTATGTTATTGCATGTCTGTATAATGTATAATGTCTGTAAGTCTCGTCATGTGACTCGCGATAATCCACAATAAACAGGTAATTCGAAAACGCTTCCCGCCAAAGCATGACGTCAGAAGATTATGACGTTCAAAAATTTGTTTGAAACTCTCCCTCGTGCAAAGCTCTGTCCTTAGCTGATTTTGGCTTTACATTTAGATCACTTTGGTAATTTGTTATCTATCAGTTTTTTAACATCTTTGAGTTTATGGTCTTCAAAACGTTTAGATTTTATCTGCACTGATGAGACATAAGTTGTCGAAATGCGTATATGCAGAAAGTAAATTCACAGCAACTTCGGTATTTAGTTATTTCTTTGTATATTGCATGGTTCATATATCATCAACAATGAAAAAAAATGTTAAATATACGTTTAGGGTCGTATAATTTTGTAGTCGTGCGGACCATTTTTTTAAAGAAATAGACAATATTTACTGGAAAGGGGAGCTGATTCGCGGGAAAGTGTATGGCAATCTATTATAATGTCATAATCAAAAGCTAATAAAGGTATGTTCCGGCTTGAAAACCCAAGTCAATTCCGCATCCGACTCGTGTTTCGCAAATGCGCGAATCGAATGCGCCGTGTATTAGTGTCGAACTACCATACATAAGTTGTAGTTTTATACTTTTCAATATTATCAAAAGCTGGCTCAAGAAAATCTACAATGTTGTCAATAATTCTAAGCA
>MJUU01054112.1:40655-53702 GCA_002080025.1 Modiolus philippinarum | reverse complement strand
AAAAAGGCGGGAAAATTCAACATTGACCGATTTCAATGACATTTGGTTTCCAAATAGATCTCTATGTTGCGAGTTCAAAACCGATGTTGAAAATTGTTCCTTGACCGCCATTTTCAAAATGGCCACCAAAAAAGGCCGGAAAATTCAACATTGTCCGATTTCAATGAAATTTCCAAGTAGATATTGATGTTGCGACTTTCAAAACCGATGTTGAAAATTGTTCGTTGACAGCAATTTTCAAAATGGCTGCCAAAAAGGCGGGAAAATTCAACATTGTCCGATTTCAATGACATTTGGTTTCCTTCAAAACTGATGTTAAAAATTGTTCGCTGACTGCCATATTTTAAATGGCTACCAAAAAGACGGGAAAGTTCAACATTGTCCGATTTCAAAGAAATTTGATTTCCAAATAGATATTGATGTTGCGACTTCAAAACGGATGTTGAAAATTGTTTGTTGACTGCCATTTTCAAAATGACATTTCGACTTCAAATCGTGTCGAAAGTGGTCATTAGCAAGAACGTTTTTTATCGAAAAATCCCAACAAAGAAATATAATAAAACATGATCAGACTTTAAAAACAGTTCAAGATATTGGAGGTGTTGGACGTACGAAAGTTTGAGAAACTGAAGATCAACTGTATAACTTACATTGTTACCTTGATTGTGGCAACTGAAAACCAGGTGAGCGATACAGGCTCCTGGGAGCCTCTGGTTCATATTGTTAACCTTATTTCTTTGTTTTTTTGTATTTGTTAATATCAGTAGAACTGTCATGTTTTAAGGCATTTTTCTCAATCGGTCACGAATTCTAATTTTTTTTTCTTAACAAATTGTTAAGCCATGGCTTGTCATTTTTGTGTATAGTTATTTCTTTTGTGGGAATACAATCACGGACAATTCCGATGAACGTGTTGGTGAATTTTTCGCATATTTCATCAACATCGTTTAAATTTCCAATATTGTTGATCTTCATCTTGAAGTCACAACCAGGCTTCAAGAAAATACTGTATCTCGCATGTTATTCCAAAAAAATAATAACTACATGCTTTTTAATTGTAACTATTTAATAACAAAATACCGAAGTTACCGTAAATTTTGTTTCTGCCTATACGCATTTCGACAACTTATGTCAGATAAAACCCAAACATTTGAAAGTCCATTAACCGAAAAACATGTTAAAGCTGATAGAGAACAAATAACCAAAAGGATCTAGATAGAAAAGCCAAAATACAGCTAAGGACAGAGTTATGCACGCGGGAGATAATTCATCGCTTTAAAGCAAATTTTCCTAAATTAAGATATTGCAAGTTAACAAAAATTGCATATAGTAAACAATGAATGATATGATACCGTTCCTATTAGGCATTTTCTAACATGACTGTCTGTGTGTTGGAAGATAATTTGCAAAAGTGATTTACCTATGACAGACGAGAGGACATCCAAATTGTAACAAATGTTCCTTTTTGATTAGTGTGCCGCATTGACCTTCACACTGCTGTTCTGTTTCGTCTGTTGCTAATGGGTGGACCAATTGGGAAACCAGTAATTTCAAGTCGTCAACTTTAAAGAGAGAGTCTACAAAAACATGGTACGCATTGTCAGTGGAAAAAAAATTATTTGCTTTTCGTAAAGTTGAGAGCAGGTAAAAATGCTAAGTTAGTTTTCAGTTTTCCAAAATAGGAAGATAAAAGTTATTTGTTTGTTCTGTAATCATTATGAATATATCGGCGATCTTGTTAACTCTTATGAGATTTATGATATCTTTAAAAAGAATGTTTTAACCAAAGGATGGTATATCAAAGTACCTTCGAATATATTCCATTGAGAAAAAAATAGAGGGATTACTAAGATGCCCTATTTGGCAATTTTTTAAAACAACAATAGAATTTTGATGAGGGTCTTGGTTTGGGCAATCAACTATATATATAGGCATAAAGCAATAAAAAATTAAAGTGCATAAAAACAAATTTAAAACAAACATAGAGATTAACAAAAAATATCCCCATCTATTTCTTTTCAATAATAGTCCATGTGCTGGAATAGCCCCCGTGCATTACCTCGATAATTCTTTAAGTCCGTTTACATCCCATGTTTTTAAGTAGAACATGTTAAAAAGAAAAGAGCATAACCGGTATGCTATGGTGGAACAGGAACTAATTGTAGACCCACCTAACAAAATTTCGGAATTTTCTCTCAAGTTATTCCTTCAGTTGCTTTAGAATGTTTATTTATTCTTCCCGATTATACAAACAAAATATAAAATCATAGATTATCGTGAGAATTTAACATAGAACCTACATTTCTTCAATTTTTATCACAAATACGTCCCATTAAGCAAACAATTCCCCATCCCTTCTGCTTGGAAATAAAACTAAATGAGGTAATAACAAAAATACCGCACAGAGATGTTAGTGCTGAAGTCCAAGAGACAAAAAGACAAATAAGGTGGAAATTGTCGACTGCGGTGGTCTTGACTTAGTACAGGCATTTAAAAAATGGTTGGTTAAACAGGTTTTATGGGTAGCCAAACCTACCCTTCTATTGCAGTAGCGTCCGGTAGCAACTGAACAGCAATTGCTATTGAAAGAAATGCAGTTGGTCTATAGGTCAAAGTTTGCATTTGTTTTCAATTCTGACAAATGTTTTAGTGTCCTTTGTTTAATGTTAAACATGTTAACATGATGTTTACATGAACTATTATATTCAAAATAGACCCAATAATAAAACTATAAATATTTCCATTTATATTATTACTCAGGTACATAAATTCAGTTTAATCATGAATGAAATTAAAGTTCATCATATCTGCTGTATATCTAATACAAATACATTTTAAGTGATATAAACTTCATACATTTTTAAAACGCCATCCAAAACCTGACTAGGAAGAATAGTAAGTTTTTGAAGACTCACATATAAATGGCAAGAACACATCAACTTTGCGGTTAATATACCATTTTTGCATGATTTATTTCATAATATGCAGTTTTTACATACATTTGTAGACTGAAACCGAATATTTAGCCCAAAATTGATGAAAAGGGGATTTTCAACATTTCAGAATTTTAAAAATTCACTCTTAAATCTTTAAACCGTGGAGCGTATATCTGACAAAATGTAAATTGATTTAGTTATGCACAAGCTATAAGAAAACATTAAATGAATGTAAAAGGTGTTTTGAGAGTAATTCAAAATACCGACAACGTCACTTCTTTTCCAAATAAATAGTTTTATGTTTTTGCCTTTTTGTGTGTATAAATTAACAATGGATATCGATATTTTCTTAATACTGTTGAATGGAATTTTAACATCTATGGCAAGAAAATTTTTTTTCTAAGATTTATTCCAAAATTTGTGGAATTGAGAACTTTTAGATTTTAGGAATTCTCTTTGATTCAAAGTTACCTTGTTACCTTTTCATAAAAACATGGCGTATTTATCTAAATTTGAAATATTCTCAGCTGCACATTTAACATCTACATATATATTGTATGAAGTAAAGAAATACATGTACTGTAAAATACAAATTGAAGTCAAATTGGAATTTCGGTGAATAGTTTTGTAACTCAAAAGACAGAAACTTCATTGTTATAAGTCGTATGATACAAATTCATCATAACTGCTTTTCTTCTAGGGTCCCTAAATTTCTCTACATGATTTTTTAGTTAAACAGAAATACAAAATGATAATTTTCGTTTTGGTATTTTCCAATTTTTTTTCGCCAAAAACTTCAAAATTCTTAACCCAAGTGTCAGATTAGCAAATAATTTGCTGGTGACATATTATATAAATTTTTACAAAGGGATATTTACACCAGCTTTTGAATTAAAAAAATTACAGTATCTTATAACTAACTCCTTAATATTAGTAAATACACGTATTAAATGAATGGATAATTAAGTAGTGGATCAGTTACCTGATGCCAAAATAAAGCGATATTTTAAGGGATTTTATCAAGCTTAGAAACCAAGTACATGGTAGGTTATGTGTTATCTTTAGGTGGAACTTGGAGCTTTTCTGTATCCTTATCGTGTTGTTTGGTTAACGTTTTTTCGTTCCAATTAGTACGTCTCCGGATGTTTGACTTGTACAGTTCCTTTTTTTACATTTATATAGTATTTATTTTAGACGATAACATCGTTGTTGGAAGCTTTGTCAACAGGTTCACACACATATTTTCACCAAGATCTCAATTTTGACTTAATTCTGTTGGCACACAGCTTAGGGTGACTAATTTAAAGAATCTTCATAGAAATTTATTCTTTTGTTGACCGTGGTAATTATTCTATTTTTGAAGACATTTCAATGGTGAATGAAAGGATATGGAGTAAATGTACATGAGACAAAGTCTCTACAAATACATGGTTAAAACAAGCAAAGGAACAACGCTTTTATTGTTGTTCTTCATCTTGAAGTCACCATGAGGCTTTCAACAATGAGCTTTGCTCATACCTCATAGTAAATAATAAAAGTGACAACAAAAGTCCGAATCGATCAAAGGAGGAGACTAGTAAGGAAAATCCGTATAAGATTCGACTGAATCAGAGGAACACAATCCGACACAGAACATTTTGGCAAGCCGTCATATTCCCGACTTGGAACGGGCATTTTATAAATAAGATGGTGGGTTAAACCAGGTTTATTGATGCATCAACCTCCCGCTTATATGACGACTAACTATAGCTTCTTTGTGCCCAGATTGTGGTAAATGTCAAAGCCATAATATTTGTCAGGGCGCACTACACTATTTCAATACGCCAATGTATGACAGACCTCGAAAATAGTACTATAAAAAACTATATGTTCAAGACGGCCCCTAGCACCGGTTTTAGCATTTTTTATGCACTTTCGCATGCTTGCGCCATTTTATGCAATAATTGGTTACTACGTTTTAATGATATAAAACATGCTTGCCAATTTATTTTTAATGGTAACTTGAATTGTCTGGCACAATTTGTTGCTGACATATAACGATATATTACTTATTATTTTGGGAATTAAGAGGTATAGATTCAAATTTTAACGAACTTTACAAAGGAAAGCCAAAAATTTATTGTGTTAATATTGATAATTCGGAAAAATTAAAAATTCAAAAATTGTATCCGGAAAATAAAACAAATCGGATTTAAATGGTCTTATTTTCAACATTGTATCACACCTGATAATAAAGGTATAAAAAGTAATGCAAATGACAAAAAAATGTTTATTTTACAGGGATTAACAAAAAAGTAATCGTCATTTTTTTGCAATTTTGTTTATAGGGGGTACATTTTTTGTACCTCAAGGGTTTGAAAAAGTCGTATATTGCCTAAATATATACTAGTTCTAACGTTTATAAGCTAGATTTAATTTGATAACAAAGTTTATTATATTTAACTTACCTGTAGAAAATTGAATAGCTTATAAAGTATTGTACTACTGTCTATTAGAACAGGTGATATTACATGTTAAAATGTTCTATTTTGAAAAGGGCGTAGAGACTAAAAGAACATGCCTGGTACCAACCCACCGACTACCATATAGCGGGTAATTTTCGCGGAATTTGAATGAAAAATTCAAGCGTTTTAAAAATTTCGCGGATTATTTAAGGTTCTAATTATATGAATAAATACATAAAATATTCGCGAATTTATTTTCGCGATTTTAGTTCATCCGCAAAGATAGGCGAAAATAAAAACCCCGCGAAAATTACCCGCTTTACGGTATAATTTTTAATCGTAAAGTTTGTGTTTATTGTGGTTTAAAAACAAAGTAATTGTGAACATATAAAATGACAATGGTTTTTGCTGATGCACAACAAAGTCTGAATTCCTAATAGGGCCTGTAAGTCTCGTACAAAAATTGTACCCGGAAGTTACATTTTAAACAAAGATATATGACGTTTCAAACAAAAATTTGAACGTCATAATCCTCAGACGTCATGTTTCGGCGGGAAACGTTTTCGAATTGCGGTTTATCGTGGATTCTCGTGAGTCACATGACGAGACTTACAGACCCTATAAAAAGTAACTAAAAAATACAAATTTTATAATAAAGTCTAAAATCGGTAATGCAATATATGTATGCGTCCGATTAAACTTGAGAATCAAAGTGAATCTTTGTAGAATTTGCTCGATACAATTAAGAATTAGACCTAAAAGAGCAATATTTTCTTTCAATTCTACATGTATGTTCACTACAAGAAATTTTGAGCATTTTATTAAAATACGTGTGTTCACTGTAAACCGGGAAATGTTCGCGCCGTCTTTATTTCGTGGTAAATTGACAGGATTTTAGTTCGCGCAGTTTTGATTTCGCGCTGCCAAATGGTTGACCATTGACTTCAATAATAGACAAGTATATTCGCGCCGATTTATTTTCGCACTTCCATTTAAAAAGCGAAAATCGCGAAAATAAAACTGCCGCGAAATTTCCCACTTTACAGTATCTATTGATAAGTACGAGACGGGGGCAGATTATAACGTTTTTGTTTGTTTGTTTGTTTTTTTTTTTCATTCTTTTGGCAATTATATAATGCTGTAGATGCAGAAAATGTTACCATATTTGTGTAGATATATTTGCGTTTAATATATCACATACAAGTTAAAGTAAAAACAAAAGACAAGAAATGACCAACTAACAAAGTATTATGAATCGATGACAATGTGTCTAACATTAATTTACAAATGTATCAATAAAAATTCTTTGAGTTATTTTAAGTAATTGTGCATGTAATGTGGAGCTTCCAAATGTATTATTAAGTTAAATAGCGAAGAATGTTTCTGAAAGCATAAGTTATAAGAGCATCGGCAATCGAATACCAATGCAAAAATATAGCAGGGGATATTTTTAAATCAGAACACGGCAATTCAAATGTAACACAAATAGAGATAACAATGACAAAGGTTAAAGAAATAAACAGAACTAAACAGGAAAGTACTAGGATTGTGAATCCTTATAAAACTGAAGGTATCATAAAGTACTTAGGAATGGTAAGCATGACTTGCTACACGGCTTGCACTCGTTTCCAAGGTGCTTGTCAATTCGGGAATAAATTCTGGATCTATCCGAAAATGTTTATATATATTGTCATTAGTGAATTAGAAACATCGTAACGATTTGTCAAATCGTTACGACAATTGGAAAAATTAAGAAATAAAACATTGCCGCCATACTATATTGTCATTATAACATGGGCTTGAGTTGTTTTTGCATATATTTTATCCCGAGCGTTAGCGAGGGGTAAAATATGCAAAAACAACGAAAGCCCATGTTATAATGACAATATAGTATTTGGCGGGTATGATTTATTTCGATTCTAATATGGAAATTGCCTCATTTTATATTTGAAGCGAGCAGCGACTATCTAATGGCTCCTTAACATTTTGATTTTGATAAACAAATTCGATGAAAAAACTTTCCACAAATACAATAAAAACATACTTTTGTTTGATTTAATTGCTATTTTAAGTGTAGAAAATGCCTCAAGTCCACTTAATCTCCATTCAAACTTTCCAAACAACGCTGCTTACGAACCGGACATTACGATTTTATTTGTGACGTCACAAGTAGGAAAATAAAGTTTGTCACGAAAATTGGCTTTTTAAGTTAAAAAAAAATCCATAATGAATTTCGGAAACAAATTTAATTAAAAGTTTGTTAGTGGATGGTAGATTTTGACAGTTAAAATGAAAAATAGACTCAAAATATGCAACAGAAACTATGCATCTTTTGCGCATGTGCTAAAAGTGTTATATTGGTATTATAACATGGCTCTATTTACAAAGCTAATACAGGAAGCCATATTAGAATTAATTAATATAATCTTCAAGTAAAAATTTTGAGAAAATATTTCATTTTGTTTACAACTAGAGATTGGTTAAATGTAAGCGCCATGTGATTGAGGTTTGGGAAAATCACTGCTCAGAAACGGGAAGTTCACTATTTAAAGTCACAGAGGTGTAAGTCCAGGTATCATGCTGTGTATGTAGTTTCCGTGGTCTCTCTAATTTCGGGTTCATCAGGGTAAATAAGATGAAGAGAATCCTTAAATTTTGTATTGTCAGTGAAAGAGCGCCATTTATATAACGGGAACTGAAATTAAAATGCTGGATTGGTTATCGCCTTTTTTTCTGACCTACCCGTTGTTTGGACCTGACTACATATGAATAAAGAATTAAATCGACTATATTTTTAGCCGAGTTACAACGAAGTTTGACTCGGTTATTGGTTTTGGGTTTCGGGCGGGCGGGCGGGCGGTCGTCAAACATTGGTTTCCGGATGATAAGTCAAAAAAAATACATCCAAATGAAATGAAACTTGGATATGATGTTGGATATCAGTTGGGGAGGAACCCTATTGATTTTGGAGAAAGTTGGTCGAAGGTGAAGGTCACCGTGACTGAAAATAGACTGAATGTCAGAAAAATTGGTTTCCGGATTATAACTCGAAAATAGAAACAAGAAGGGAAACGGGGAATGTGTCAAAGAGACAACTACGAGGAGGGGAGTAATAACAACTCCAAGCCACCATAAAATCTTCAATGAACGGTGAGGAAACCCCACATCCAACGGCAGGTCGGAAGTTTACATCCAAATGAAATCAAGCTTTGATATGTTGCTGGATATCAGTTGGGAAGGTACCCAATTGATTTTGGAGAAATTAGGTCAAAGGTCAAGGTCACAGTGACCAAATATTGACTGAAAATTTCAGAAAAATTTGGTTTCCGGATGATAACTCAAAAAGTTTACATTCAATTGAAATGAAACTTGGATATGTTGTTGAATATCACAGGGGGATGAATCCTATAGATTCTGGAGAAAGTAGGTCAAAAGTCAAGGTCACAGTGACCAAAAATAGATTGAAAATTTCAGAAAAATTTGGTTTCTGGATGATAACTCTAAAAGTTTAGATTTAATTCAAATCAAACTTGGACATATTTTGAGATACTGTTAGGAGAAGAACAATAGATAGGCAATTTTAGAAATATTTGGGTCTCCACATTAACTTGGTTACCTAATATTTAAAGTTGCAAGTCGGCTTATGCACCATGGTGCCATTTAGATTTTTTTATATATCTTAACATCTTTAATTATTAGGGCCTCAAATCGAGATGCAAATGCTCTTTGGTTTTCATTTCGTCAGTTCGTCCGTCCGTCTGTACGTCAACAATTATTTTCTTCAAAGATGTCTTGACCTGTATAAGTGGGAATTATTTGAAATTTAATCTGAAGCTTGGGAATGACAAGTTGTATTGTGTAAGCGATTTTCAACTTTGTTGGGTTTCCACTTCCTGTTTGCCGATACTTTTAAACTATTAAGCACATTTTCATCAAAGACTTTTCGGCTTGTACATGTATCGGTGGGAATGATTTGAAACTTGGTCTGAAGCTGGGAAATGATAAGTTGTATTGTGTAGACGATTTTCAGGTTTTTCGGGTGTCCAATTTCTGTTTGCCAATACTTCCATATTTTTACTATAAACCATTTTTTACTCTAAACTATTTTTTACTATTTTTTTACTATAAACCAAAAACCAAATTTTGATCAGAAATTTCTTTACTTGTATAAATGGGAATGATTTGAAATTTGGTCTGAAGCTTTGAATTGATGAGTTTTATTGTGTAAGCGATTTTTAAGTTTGTCTAGTGTCCAATTTCTGTTTGCCAATAATTCCATATGTTTACTATAAACCATTTTTTACTTTAAACTTTTTTTCCTTTAACTATAAACCAAAAAATCGTCAAAGATTTCTCGCCTTGTATCTGTGGGATTGATTTGAAATTTGGCCTTAAGCTCGGAAATTATGAGTTGTAATATTTAAGAGATTTTCAAGTTTATTGGGTGTCCTTTTATTGTTTGCCGATAATTCCATTTTTTTAGTGTAAACCAAATTTTCGTCAAAGATTTCTCGGCTTGTATGATTGGGAATAATTTGACATTTTATGGTCTTCCAAACATTTAGATTTTATCTGCACTGAAGAGACATAAGTTGTCGAAATGCGCATATGCAGAATTCAAATTTACGGTAACTTCGGTATTTAGTCATTTGTCTGATTTTCAGGTTTATCGGGTGTCCACTTCCTATTAGCTGATACTTTGATTTTCCATTTATAAACCATTTTTTTTTTCAAAGATTTGTACGCTCGTATAAGTGGGATTGATTTGAAATTTTGTCTGAAGCTTTGAAATGATTAGTTGTATTGTTTAAGCTATTTTAAAGTTTATCAGGGATTCACTTTCTGTTTGCTAAAACTTCCACATTAGTGAGTCAAACAGAATCATAATCCACACCTGTTTTAATTTCACTTTTGACCCAAGTTTCAGGATTTAAATTGCGGGGTCTCTCTGACATCTCCAGTTTCCACATGCTTTAGTTCTACCATACGACAATATCAATTTGTTTGTGCCAATGTCTATCACATGAAAAAATCAATCCTAAATTTATGTGTTCTGTTGATGAACAGAAACATTATATTTATTCGTAAATTGTCTGGTTTAATGTTCTAGATAACATAATAGTTTCTGTTTTATCTGGATTAAAGGGAACAAGAAATTTCTTTTACCATATGCGTATTTTTAATCTTGTCAGGGTCAAAGGTAACCGGAAGTTTTTTTCACAATATGTCTTTTCTTTCTTGTGTGGGCCTTATTTCGGTCAAAGGTAAAGATCAATTTCTTTGATCATATTTTGATTTTTCTGAAGTTAGAATTGAAGATTGTTAGCTTCTAATTAAATTTTCTACAATTAAGTATAAGCTTGTGTTATCAGCAAAAAAAATATATTAAGGGTTTATTTCTGGAACTTATCAAAAAGAACACGACCTTATTCAGTCTGCTTTTAATGATATCACTTTAGATAACAATGTTATCTATTACACAGATAATTAATTATCTAGGTTGATACCTTTGATTAATATCAGAATCTCAGAATCTCCAGGAGTAAATCCTGATTGATTGGTTATTAGTATATTGTACATCGGAAAACGAATACCGAAGTAAGAACGAGGAAAGGGGGAATTTAAAATCATAGATCCAAAACGTATATATGTTAATATATTTGTAAGCACATTGTTCCATTACCTTCCCATAACACTAATTTCAGAAAGTGGACGGTCATCAAATACTTCATACTTATCGCTTTTTTGAATACAGGAACAACATTTGCAAGTTGCCAGCTTAAAGGACATTTTCAAATCGTTAGTGAGTGATCAAATATTTTACAGAGTGAACTTTTTACGAAACTTGTTAAAACGTTCACATTTTTTTCATCATCTTGTTATCATTGTAGTTTAACATTTGAAATTGATAAAAGCTATCATTGCAAGGTATTTCTGTCATATTTTGACACTTTTAACCGTTAATTTCGTTTTTGGCAATATTTTGTTAGTAAGTTATCTGAATATTCTCTTTGTCATATCCAACCTAATGCACATACAATGTAAGACAAAGTCTCTACAAATGAATGGTAGAACGAAGCAATTGAACAACGATTTTATTGTTGTTCTTCATCTTCATGCTTTTTTATTTATACAATACAATTTTCATACTGCGTAAATCTAAGATATTTATTTGTATAATTCAAATTCTCTTATGATGCACTCTTATTATCTATTCCTTGCACGAATAGTTGAAAAATTGAAGCTGGAGTTAGATATGAACTTGTTGAATCGCTTTTACAGGAATTTCATTGGTCGAGCGCCAAGTAATAACACATCACGCGTAATGTGCTATTATTTTTTCGACGTTTCTATTGGACCACTGTGAAATCTCGTTGGCCGTGATTAACGTTACCTAGCAACGGTGTTGTTATTGAAACAAACACAGCAGTTCGGCACTTAATATTCATAGCATCATAAGAAAAATAGTTTTAACAACTCGAAAGAATTGTATATCGATGGATATAAACTATTATGTTATGTAATTTCAAATATAATAAACTCGCCATAGGCTCGTTTATTGTGTTATGAAATTACATAACTAGTTGATATCCATCGATATACAATTATTTCTCGTTATGAAAACTATTATTATCTCCAGTTTTTCTGCGTTAATTTCAACAAATCAGGTCGATTTGCATGCAATAAATCCGGTTTAACCCACCATTTCTTTCGAAATGCCTGTATCAAGTCAGGACTATTGCTGTCGACAATTTTTCCGATGGTTTCCACCTGATTTGGTTTTTTTTCTCATGGAGTTCGGCTCTTGACAGCTCTGTTCGGTAGTTTTGTTTTAACCACCATTTCAGATATACTTTTGTAAAGATGGCGACATAATGTAGTGGCACAAAAGAACTTGAATACTTATTTCAAACTAGATAATATTCATGTAAAAGCACAAATTGCATTTTCTAAAAGTCGTAGCAACTCTTATAAAGAGGAGAGTTTCAATTGTTAGTTTGGGTAGTTCGAAAATCTGGTATACAGTAAACGGATCCCGTATTCCTAAAATTTGAAAATCAATATTTGAAAGTTGATTATGTTGTTTATTGTTATAAAATTTAGTTTATATCGGAACTAATTATAAAACTAAATTTAAGTTAGTTCCCAAATACAATAAATACCCAAATTGCATAAAAACGGTAAATTTCACTATGTTTGAATATCAGTAATAGCATTTAGTTCAAGCTGTCTGAACAAGTAGGACTTAATCAAAGGCTGACAATAAAGTAGAAAAAAAGATTCATGATACCAACGATTAAAAATTGGTTGGAAATGTCCATTTTGAAGGTTTTTCGAAGGCTTTGTTTAGAAATTCATTATACTCAAAAATGAAAGAAGGAATAATGTCAATTTCTTGAAATTTGCCCGAAATTCCTCAAAGGTATATACGAAAAATCTGTGTTCACTCGCAATAATTTTCATAAATGTTATGATATATTAAAAGACGGAGTAGCATACCTGATATATTTGTTAGAAATTAAATATGATCACTACCTCAAAGTAATTTCTGTATTTAGGAGGATTTCAAAATGTTTTGATTTGATCTGCAGTGAAAGGATATGTTTTCGAAATGCGCAGAAATTATATTCACGGTAATTTCGGTATATTGATACTTCTTTAAAAAT
>MJUU01054112.1:19536-31545 GCA_002080025.1 Modiolus philippinarum | reverse complement strand
CCCGTCTTAGCAGAAAGTCTGGATCCGCCACTGACCACACATTTAGTGGGATCATTTTTGCCTTGTGCCAGTCATAATATAGATTCTGCCTGACTTCTTCATGGACAGTTTTTTTTTATTCTAGTCAAACTGCTGGACTTAAACTATTCTGTTATAACACTTTGTGTCCTGAAACAACCTTTAAGTTTAATTCGTGTAAATTTATCATTACGCTGCCTGTAGAATACTTGTATAAGAAGAATGCATGAATCAATTTAATGAATGGAAAAAAGAATCAAAGTTGCTTTGAAAATATATCGGGATTGGTATCTAGTCTGAAGTAGGAATTCAATGCATCTTACCTTGAGTTATGTGTCTTTGGATGTGTCCGCTTGGTGGTCAGATATCAGTTTTTATATCGTCCACTCTTATCTTTAAGGCGGAGAAAGACACGATTTAACCTCGTCCACATGACATTATTACTGACCATTGACATAACTCTTGTACCCAAAGACCACTGTGCATTTGGACAGGTAACCTTGGAAGCAAGTCCGAAACCTCGTTTTGACCGTCTATTTGATTCCATATTGTAATGCATATACCTTCAAAATAAAAGTTCAAACATTATTATATTTTATATGACTTTGATACAGAACAGAATTATGTGAAATGGGGAATAGCACATTTGTGTATTTATTGGAAGGATACAGGAATTATATAATTAAGTTAAGCAGTTTCAATTTTATCTTGAAACGGAGAAGTTATGTTATAGTAATGGTTATTCTCAGAAGTGCAGAAAGCATACCGAAGAATATTCTTTAAAGGGACTTGTGATAGTCATAAGTGAAGCAGCTTGCAATTGATAATCATACAAAAATAAATTAAATATCGAAGATAGATGAATTGAATTTATATTTATTTGATCTTTTAAACCTTCGTACCAGGAAAATCTGCAAGTATATTTGAAAGATCATTGGAACTTAGGATCAATTAAATTTCAAAAGGAAATTCGAAATCCTTTAATGTTCATGATTCTTCTTTGTAATGTATAAAGATTTAATGCAAAGTGCTATTAATTTTTAAGTGGATAAAAAATTATGTTAATTTCTGATCATGAAAAGAAGTGTTGATTGTATACCAATGTTTTTACAAAAAACAACAGCTTTTGCAAATACACTTGCTCATAACTGTGTCTACAGAGAATAATTCATACTTTGGTTTTGTTTGAGGGTTAGAGAAGTAATATATACCCTGGATTTTAATTGGTTTTGTCTCGGTGTTAATGACATTTACCAATCACAAACACAACATAACCCTCTCCACCTCTTTTTCACGTAGAATAAGGACGAACATTTCACTATCTGTGAATTGTTTGTTGATACACTACACTACAACAATTGAAGGGGAGGTTCGGAGCCCCATAAAGCCGGTTAAAACTACCGTTGTTTTAATGCCTGTACCATATCAGGACCATTGCGGTCAATACTTCCGGTATTTATCCACCTGCTTAGTTTATGGCCTCTTGAACTTTGGTTCTGATAATTTCAAATAACCCTATTTTATGTGGTCCTATTGATTCACAGATAGTGATCATTAGACAACAAATGATTCTTGACTACGTGCAACGTTTCAACGGGCGAGGAACTTATGCTTACTGAGCTGTTAATTTCTGACATATTACCTCCAAGAATAGTAAGGAGTCAGACGCGGTGACGAGAAAACCTTAAAATTAATGAAATCTTAACAATAATTATAATCAATTCCTAATTTTCTTTCCCGTGGGTTTGGGATTTGTTTTTTACTATGATTTTACAGGATAAAAAAATCACAATACTTTTGAAATATGTGGATGAATGCTCAAGAAATAGCCGACTTCATTTGAGAAGATAGTGTCAAGACACTTTTTTCTTTTGACAATATAAAATTATTTACTGTCCATATCTTTATTGAAATTTTTGGAATGATGGTCATGCTTAAAATTAATTATTCATATATTCATATACATGTATTGACAAAATTACAATTTATTACATATATATACACATATATAATCAAAGTTTCTTATGAAAAATATAACAAAAACGCCAATTTGTTTTCCGGACGTTTCGGCCTTACGGCCTGTTTCAACGGAAGTTTATTAGATGTGTGACAATAGAAACGTAAACGTAACAAACGTTACAAAAAGATATGGCGGGAAGACGGAGAAAAGGGAACAATGAAAAACACAATTTAAATAAACAAAATAGATAAATAAATACATAAGCAAATAAACAAAATACAAGATGTAAACTCTTTATTTATTTATTTTTGTTATACTTTCAAAAGTAATTCCTGTTGCGTTGCTAAAGGACACTGGAAGAGGATGGCGCACTATAGGACCGGTTTAACCAACCATTTAATTTTTAAATGCCTATAATAAGCCAGGACAATTGCAGTCGACAATTTTACGAGTGGTTGCCACCTGATTGTCCTTTTGTGTGATGAACTTTAGCTCTTCAAAAATCTCTCTTCTGTACTTATTATTACCCATAACGACATAGAAGAGATATAGATTTAAAATGTTTTTAAAATAAAAAAAAAACATTTTTGTTCATCTGGCTTTTACAACAATAAAAGTATTTTTCTATTGCATGGTTCAAGCATTAATAGAAACTCTGTCTTATATGCATTTACTCCATATCCTTTCATTATTTATTACTAAAATAAGTTTTTGCTACCACTAAGTGTTTGTAATAAACTTTTCCTCAAAAGACCATACCTATGAAATCACCGGGTCCAAAAAAAAATAGTTCTTCGATGTTAGCCTTTTACGTTGTTAGTTAGGTTCCTACCTTATCCAAAATCTTATTTCATTTTTACCGGCCATTTGTAAAAATAAACTTGGTGACAATGATGCTTGTACAAATTTCTTAAAATATTCGTCTATTGGTTAAGATGACTGCAAGCAAGAAATGTTATTTTAATCTTAGATCTAATTTGAAAATACTATGCAAGTTGAAACAAATCTTGGTCATTATGTTCTTCGGATAGTCCTGGTCCAAATTAAGTTGGTAGATAGCAGGAATTGTACATAGCATAAGACCTTTTGAGAAATAAGTTCAAAAGACCCTCTCCAAAATCATTGGTCTTATTGGAACAAAACATGGCAAAAAAAGAGTCTTTGGTTAGTCACAATAAATAATGTTGATCTTATTTGTACACAATCTACAATGCCCTTTAGTAGCAAATGAAATTTGTCACTTGACAATATTGGATATGTATTACAGTTGTCATCATCTGAAGCGATAACATTAATCATATCAAAGTGTTAACAATATACGTTGTGGCGTTTACTTGTGTATAACAAAATACCGAGGTTACTGTGAATTTAGGTTCTGCATATGCGAATTTCGACAACTTATGTCTCATCAGTGTAGATTAAATCAAAATGTTTGGAAATCCATGAACCAAAATATGTGTAAAAACTGATAGAGAACAAATTACCAATAGGATCTAAATAGGAAAGCCAAAATCAGCTAAGGATAGAGCTATGCAAGAGGGAGATACTCCTAAGATTTTAACAAAATTTCTAAAATTAAGATATTGCAAATTTTCAGAAAAAATTTGTTTTCGGGCCAGCACCGAAGTACTGGCTACTGGGTTGGTGAATACCCTCGGGACTTACAGTCCACCAGCAGTGACATCGGCCCAGTGGTAACAAATAACAAAATACCGAGGTTACTGTGAATTTTGGTTCTGCATATGCGTATTTCGACAACTTCTGTCGTATATGTTGTTATTGTATTCTATTAGACTTTTTTGTCGACCAACCGATGACAGCCATTGTACTAACACTTTGAAAGGCAGTTTAATATTTGCAGAGACTTGGTCTCATGTGCATTTACTTCAAATCCTTTCGTTTAGATACTTTTGATTATTTGTTCTCTATAAGCTTTTACAGGTTTTTTGGTTAATGGACTTCCAAATGTTTTGGTTTGATCTGCACTGATGAGACATAAGTTGTCGAAATGCGCAAATGCAGAAAATAAATTTAAAAGTAACTTCGATATTTTGTTATTTATGTCGGTCTTTGATGAAGGGTTCCATAACAATGTCCAGCACCTACCAAAAATAACATTGCTGCAAAATTATAAAGCATTCGACCTCATGAGAATTTATTTCTTAAATAAATTTGCCAATATAAATTAAGCTTGGCTAATTTTCCTCTCAGATTGCTAGTCCATAGTCTTATATGGGCATTTGCATGGACTACACTCTAATAAAGAGATGTTCTGGATTACATAACATAACGCTGTAGTTTAAGTGCAGTTATTCAAGCCCTTATTTGGAGTTTTTTCTTCATTTTATCTTCTTTCAAAGAACTCGATCTTTTTGAAATGCAGTACATTTTTTTTCGTGTAGATATTCAGAGACTATAAACTAGCCAATTCGAATTTTTCCTGATCTAGATAGGTTTGAACGGTTTTGTTGAAGTAGTGTAAGATTTTAAGTTGGTAAATTGATTTCAAGGATGGTAACGATAGTCCAAGATCAAGTAAGTACCACTTGTTAATTGTGTTCAGGAACGATCAAAATGAGTAAATGTAGATCGACACTTCGATTGGCGCAATTGCGAAACACAATTTGGGTGCGGAATTAACTTGATTTTCAAGCGGGAATATTCCTATATTGGCCTTTTCATTGTGGTGTTGTTACACACTTTCCTACGAATTAGCTAGCTCCCTTTTCCAGTAAATACTGTCTTTTTCATAAACAATATAAAATATCTCTCTTAATCAAAAGGTAACTCATATTTTTTCTCAGCTCAAGATATAGCTGATGTGTATACCTCTGAAATATCTAAAAATTAAAAGAAAATTCTGTCTGATATTAATTTCATATAAAAGCTAAGCAATAAGCATGTTCTCACTGTTCCATTATATATTCTTTGTACATATAGCTGAAACATATTTAATTTGGCTTGATTTTCAAAACTTGATGACAGGTAAAGATGATCGCTTACATATCATTTTCAAATTAATTTTTGATTAAATGAAGTAAGATCTACAAGATATCTTAAAGAAATTCTACTTTTTTATACTCGAACTACTTTTATATGTAAAGATCAAACAAGATCTCGATTAGATCTTGTTTGATTGGAACATAATTAACACATCTTGATCGCCCTTGAACGCAGGCTATTTTGTTTGATCTTGATAAACTGAACAGGTCCCGATCGTCATTGAAAGCAATTATCTTGAAATAAGACTGAATATCTTCCACTGTCATAAAAATATGTTAAATATTTCACGAAAGGATATGAAGTAAATGAACATGAGACCATAACACATGTTAACTCCAACTGCAATAATTTTAATGAGCTGTATGGCCATTTCGGAAAAAATATTCCTCATCAACAGCACTAGAACCCAAACAAAGGAAATCCACAATTTCAAAAACTCTTAAAATGCATAAACCCAAACGAAATCCGAATAATCGGTAATATCAAATAAAGCTAAGGACAAAGCTACGATGGTGGGAGTTAATCCTTCGGTTTTAGAATTTACATAAATTTAGATAATAGTAATTGAACAAAGTGTACACATGAGATATTATCTCATGTACAAGTACACCATAAGCCTGTTAAGATATTGACCAAGAAAGAATATAACATATCTGCTAGTGTTAATTACTGTTTCTCTAATTTCTATCCAGTTTTCACTCTTCCTGAACGGTGTGGAAACATTTGTTCTCCTCTCTAGAGAGGAGAACAAGTTTCGCGACATTTCCCTCCAAATTTATTCGGAATACAATTTTATATTCAACTAGTTCTCGTTATGGAAACTATATTTATTTGATATTTATTTGATATAACAAATGGTTAACATGATAACCTTAAGAAATTTTCCTTACTATTTGACATAAAATGCTACTAGGATGCATAATCTATGTTGACCCCCCCCCCCTTTGCATCTATTAGAGCAACAGTAACATGGATATAGCGCTCCTCGAAACTCAAACTGGTGCTAGGGGTCGTCTTGAACTTACTATTAGGTATAAGCATAACTCACAGTTGAAATATTCACACTGCCTTCCAAATGAAGAATAACAATAAAGTAAGTGAGATCCGAACCGTCAGTCAAAAGAACAAACAAAGGCAACATCGGAAACACTAAGAATCAGGGAAAACACATAAGTACAGGACAAAATAATGAATACTAGTATACAACTAGAACATCATGCACTACCAAAATAACCATCCAAATAATAATAAACTTTTTTCCCTTTCTAACACTGACATTTTGTAGAAGCATGACATTTTTCAATTTGATAGGAAATAGTGCCAATAATTTTATCTGATAGTTACTCTTTTCATCTTTCACTTCTCCAAATGAAGTCATGCAACGGTTTCTCTAATCTACATTGTAACTTTGATGCTGCAACATGTTTGTATTTTAAACGACTTGAAAGCACAAAGATTAATTTGACATGTATTGTGTGAAAAATATAAATACTTCAGCAGCTGTTAATGTTCAATTTCTCAATATCACTATAACCTATGGACGGAGACCACAAAAATACTAGTATATTCAACGATTTTTATTTTAAAACAGACTTTACCTAGCTCATCTAAATTTAAATGACATGCCTGTTTAGATATTTACAAAAAGTACAGTTGATAATTTTTGTATGAATTGGTGCAAACGAAAAAGTGCAGATAAAGGTGTTTTACATTTATATAAAAATAGTATTATTAGACATTTTCACCGGAAGCCGAATCCGAATTCGAACAGAAATTTAACTTACAAAATAAACAATTAAACTGTTTATGTGATAAACAATCACGCTTGGATGAGTTTGATCATTAGATCATTATGTAATTAACTAAATACCGAAGTCAATGTAAATTTTGAATCTGCATATGCGCATTTCGACAACTTATGTCTCTTCAGTGCAGATAAAATCTTTACATTTGGAAGACCATAATGTAAAAGATGTTTAAAAACTAATGGAGAGCAATTCACTAAATATGTACTAAAAAGAATGCCAAAATCAGCCAAGGACAGAGCTTTGCACGAGGGAGATACTCCTTAGTTTAAATAAAATTTACAAAAATTAGATACATTATACTTTTGTTCATGTTATTCTTTTCAACGAATAGATGTTGTATTCGCAGATAATTTCTTCTATAGGACATTTTCACCATAAGCCGAAACCCAAACCGAAACCGAGACCGAAGCCAATTTTACTTGCAAATTATCAAACATATTAAAACAAAAATTATTCTTTTATCAAGTTTGGAATTACATAAATTTTAATTTGTATTGTTTTGGACAAACATGTGCAGATTCAATTAAAAGAATATTACTTCTAAGCGAAACAGCAACGCATAATTCAACATTTTTTTACAAAAATATTTCCTGGAGTGTAGCTGTAAAGATATATTTTGTTTTTTTTTCAATTATATTCCGTTGTTTAGTGTTTTGAACGAATGTTTGCATTCACAAGTCTTTTTTTTCTTCTATCACAGTATCATGATGTCAAATTTGTCTTCGCGTGTACAGATTGTTAGATCATGTCTCCCAAAATACAACTAGCTTTTAGAAAAACTGTTTTCCTTGAGTCCTACCATAAACTGTAATTCAAAATCATGAAAAACATATTGGTTTCAACAAAGAGTGGGGAGGTGGTAAAGGCTGGTTATTATAGTTCTTACAGGCAATTATGATATCTGAAATCATTTTGTTTTGCCACAAACAATGGCATAACATACAAATTAATTGATCCCAAATATCCATAGTTACAATTGCTTTTTTAAAAAGGTTTTTATGCATTAGGAGACATAATATATTCACCTATTTATCTCTTTGCTACTTTTTGCCAATAAAGACAAATAAAAAAAAATGTATCAATTCCTTGTGAATGTGAAAATTCGTTTTAACGTTGATTACACTATACAAAGTATTAAAATCTATCAAAAATTTTCCATACAGACATACTCGATGTAATTTGACAATATGTGTCCTAAATGTCAATCCCATTTGTAACCAGCGGATGTATAACAAGAAAACATCTATAAAATTATAAGCGGAAAATTTATGAAAATGAAATATCAATATAATTTCTAATTCTTTTAAGTCACATTTCAATATTAGCATTAAAAAAATCGACTTTCCCCCAATTGTGCACAGTTTTCAAATACAAAGGTTCTCGAAATGGTTTTTCTAATTACATTTTTATTGCAATTGTACCATTAGAATCAAAAGTCTTTGAGAGAAATGTTAATCATTTGATAAATTTCTTAAATAAATTTGATTTTACTTTATTTACTGCAATTAAGTTTTTGTTCAAAAAATTCCTCTCAAATGGCATTAACATTTACGATTCATAGGCGATTAAAAATTTATTCAAATGTTTAGTTAATAATGGCGGCTTCCCGGAGGTAACTCTTTTATATTTTGTACGGGGACGTGCGGTTTGGTATCTAAAAAATGTACCCGAATTAATACAAGTTGGTGATCGTAATCCATACCAGAATAAAAAATGCCATGATGATTGACACCCATATGTACAAAGTAAATTGATGTATGATTGGAAGAGAAAGGGGCAATTCATAAACATGGCAGGTCAAATTTTTTTATTCACAATTCAATTGCATTTTTATGCCCCCGCGACGACAAGTCGGGGGGCATATTGTTTTACCCCTGTCCGTCCGTCTGTCCGTCCGTCCGTAATTCCGTCCGCTCCATCTCTGATATGCTGTTATATACCGGACAACTCCTCCCACAATATTAATGCTACATTAATTTTACTTTGCACAGTGATTAGGCATGGATTGAAGATGTGCATATTGTCATGGTTTTGATTTTGGCCATAATTGGTGATTTTGAGGGGTAGTTGAACTTGGCCATTTTATCGAAATGTGTGTTCTGGGTCTGTTATTCCGGATAACTCCTCCCACAATATTAAAGCTACATTTATTTTACTTTGCATAGTGATTAGGCATGGATTGAAGATGTGCAAATTGTCATGGTTTTGATTTTAGCCAAAATTTGTGATTTTGAGGAGTAGTTGATCTTGGCCATTTTATCGGAATGTGTGTTTTGGAACTGTTATTCCGGATAATTCCTCCTAGAATATTAAAGCTATATTTTTTACTTGCACAGTAATTAGGCATAGATGGCTAAATGGGTAGGGAGAGGAAATTTACCAGCCAATCTCCAGTCTTGTACACCCTTCCGAGGAAGTAATATTTCTTCAGCGGTTTTCCAATTTTTAGATCCGAGTTGCACTGACGAGATGTAAATTCATCGAAATGGGGCCTTATATGTAACAGTGAAATTCAAATGAAGTGTTGCGTGTCACTCAAATTGTAGTGGTCAAATTCCTCAGTGGAAAGATGTTCTCGATAATATCACATCCTAAGACTTTAACTCAGTTGGACTTTGACTTCAGACGTATATATAAAGCATACGAGACATCCTAGTAAAATCAAAACTAAAGAATAAACCCCAAACACCAGGTGGTTACAATCCTTGCAAACGCAACTACTGTAAGTGCTGTAAATCTGCGGTCATTGGCGATTCATTTAAAAGTAGTGTCACCCAAGAACCTTACAAAATTTTCTCACCTGTATCTTGCAAAACCAAAAACTGCATCTATTTATTGACTTGTGGTTCATGCAGTTTACAATATGTTGGACAAACTACCACCTGTTTCAACATCAGCTTAAACAACCACCGTTCATTTCATAACAAAAAACGAAACTGTCCTGTCACGCGCCATCTTCAAACGACAGGACATACTTTTGAAGACATCAAAGTGCAGATCATTGAAGTAAACGATCAATGGGATGACTCAACAAGGGATTTGCGGGAAAATTTTTGGGTCCACCAGCTTTGTACTTTAGAACCAAACGGTCTTAACGAACGTGACCAAATGAAATTCAGCAGTGACAAAAAATAAAAATAATATTTTCAGCGGAAACAATTATGTTAACATCTTTTTATTATATATTTATTTATTTATTTTCTACTTTATATTACATCGTTAGCTTTTCTATGTCACAAAGAACGGAAATATCTTTGTGTCAATTTCATTGTTAGTGTAATCAAACCAACAAAGACATTTTTATCGCACATGCAAACACATGCGTAGAGAATTATTCAGCCTGACGAAGCCTGTGGAAAGGCGAAAATTAGCTGTAAATTTAACATCAATTTACGTTTTAGTGTTGTTATAATTATTTTACACAGACACTTATATTATTCCTATTTTTATTTAATTGTATCAGCCTTCAGTTGGCAGATCCGACACTCAAAGTAAACAAGGTTGTTGATGTTGCTATTTTTAGACATATATATATATATATATATATATATATATATATATATATTGTCATGGTTTTGATTTTGGCCAAAAATAATGATTTTTAGGGGGAGTTGAGCTTGGCCATTTTATTGAAATGTGTGTTCTGGAATTCCTATTCCGGACAACTCCTCCCACAATATTAATGCTACATTTATTTTACTTTGGACAGTGATTAGACATGGGTTGAAAATCTGCATATTGTCATGGTTTTGATTTTGGCCAAAATTTGTGAATTTGAGGGGTAGTTGAACTTTGCCATTTTATCATAATGTGTGTTCTGGCATTGTTGTTCCGGATAACTCCTCCCACAATATTAAAGCTACATTTATTTTACTTTGCATAGTGATTAGGCATTGATAGAAGATGTGCATATTCACTGGTATTAAACTGATGATAGTAACGGACGTTACTATCATCCCAAGATGGTGGAACAGAAGAGCTCTTAATTTGTATTTATGGTTATTTATCTTTTCAATGACTGTATATTCAAGATGTTAATTATTGCAGATTGTAGTATTATTTCAACACTTCATTTCGATATTAAATATTACTGTATAGATCACAAATATAAATGGCAATCTGATATCAAGAAAAACAGTGATGATGATAGTAACGGAAATTAAAGATGATAGTAATGGTGTTGGAAGAAAATTTAGGGATGATAGTAACGTTCCTTTTCAAAATGTGTATATTGGACCTCAAGTGAATGCCTATTTGACAATTCGCTTAAAACGAGTATTTACCCCATTGACTCAAAAGACCATTGTTGGAACCAGGAATTTGTGATCCAACATAATGTTCCACCATCTCCTTTTTCCGGATTTTTTCACGCACTTTCGCAGTATGAGGGGGTGGACAGGAGGGTACCTCTCTCCTTTCTCTCGCCCCTTCTCTCCTTTCTCCCGCCCCTTCTCTTCTTTCTCCCGCCCCTGTCTCCTTTCTCCCGCCCCTTCTCTCCTTTCTCCCGCCCGTCTCCTTTCTCCCGCCCCCATTCTCCTTTCTTCCGCCCCCTTTGTCTTGTCTCCCGGGTTTGATTACTAATGAAAAATAAAAGCCTACGATTAATAGTTCATTTTACCGAAAATCGAGCGAATGTCTTGATTTTTTCATAGTTTCATCACCATTTTGTTCTTTTACTGCTCATGGAAGGTTACTCCTGGAAACACTTGTATACCAAAACTAAAACGACAGGGGTAAGAGTCTCCTGCTAGGTATGTATCAATCTTTATGTTAGAAATGATTTATCCAAATTTTACGTCGTAGCCACCGATTATTAAGAACAAGGCTAGATCTAGTCTATTTGTAAACACGTCATGCAGTCGCAGGTTGCAAGACTGCAACATTGCTGTTTGGGCAATCAACTCGTGATGACGACCATAGAATTATCGGAGTGTTAATTTCATAAATGTTTCGTCGATCATATCCCTGAAGGACTGTTTTTCATGTAAGTATTGAAGTCCTCATATGGAAAATTGCTTTCGCATATCGTATCAGGTGAGATGTACATTGTACATGTATACAAGAAACAATTCTTAACATAAGGATAATTTAATTATCCCCGCACTTTCGAAGAAAGTTCGGGGATATTGTAATACCCTCCGTCTGTCCGTCCGTCCGTCCGTCCGTCCGTCACACTTTTCTTGTGACTCAAACTCCTCCTACATTTTTGGATTTAGGGAT
>MJUU01054112.1:0-12549 GCA_002080025.1 Modiolus philippinarum | reverse complement strand
ACAGTTCGTGTTCTTGTGGTTACTTAAACGAAAATTGCGAGCATTTTATACTACATTGCGAAAAATTTACCCTAGTTCGAAATATTATGCTGCAAGAACTGAATCAATTAGAATTAGAGGGCCTTACAATTACTATTGACATTTTGTTATTTGGGAATGATCAACTCTCTATAGAAACTAATAAATCTATATTTTTATCGGTACAAAAATTTATCAAAAATACTGGCCGCTTCAGCACTTGAGATGGCTATACTATAATACCCTAATATTTCCAGAGATATGTCAACCTTGTCGGAAAAACCTTGTGATCGCACCTGTTGACCCGTAAACTGTCATCATGTAAAAAGTCGATGAACAAATATTCTGAATAAATAATAAAATGTACTTACTGATATTTCAGATTTTAAAAATTCTGAGGGATATAGGTCACTATACAGAATTTATAAAACACTTATTCCAGCCAACTCAATAACTGACCTATTGATAAATCATAGCCACATGTAACTTTCACCTAGGTGTGTTCGACTGGTCAAAAATTGTTTACAAGTATAACTCGATTGAATATATTAATCGACTTTTTACATATTACCTTTGTCTTCATTATTCAAAAATTTATTATGATTTAAATTTATTCGTTCTGACTATTTATATTTATTCATGTATAGGAGAAGACAACTCTAAGTTGTATAACTTGTGTCTCATCCTATTGTTATTCTTTTGAACAATAAAATAAGTTTAAAGTAAAGTATCAATAGTGTGTTATAGCAAAGCTTCAACATATCGGCAAACAGGAAGTAGCGACACGACAGATCCGAAAAAAGCTTACACGTTACAACTCATCATAATCAAGCTTCTGACCAAATATGAAATCATTCCAACATATATAAGCTGAGAAAACTGTGACAAAAATTTCTCATCAATAGTGTGTTATAGCAAAACTTCAACATATAGGCAAACAGGAAGCAGTGACACGACAGACCCGAAAATAGCTTACACGTTACAACTCACCATAATCAAGCTTCTGACCAAATATGAAATCATGCAAACATATACAGGCTGAGAAAACTGTGACGAAAATTTCTCATCCATAGTGTTATAGTATAGTTAAGCTTCAACATATCGGCAAACAGGAAGCAGCAATACCACAGACCCGAAAAAGGCTTACACGTTACAACTCATCATAATCAAGCTTCTGAGTAAATATGAAATTATTCAAACATATACAAGCTGAGAAAACTGGGACGAAAATTTCTCATCCATAGTGTGTTATAGTAAAACTTCAACATATCGGCAAACAGGAAGTAGCAATACCACAGACCTGAAAATGGCTTACACGTTACAACTCATCATAATCAAGCTTCTGAGTAAATATGAAATCATTCAAAGATATACAAGCTGAGAAAACTGTGACGAAAATTTCTCATCCATAGTGTGTTATAGTAAAACTTCAACATATCGGCAAACAGGAAGTAGCAACACGACTGACCCAAAAATAGCCTACACATTACAGCTCATCATAATCAAGCTTCTGACCAAATATGAAATTATTCCAACATATACAAACTGAGAAAACTGTGACCAAAAATGTGCGACGGACGGACAGACGAACGGACGGACAGACGGACACGGCCATCACTATGTACCCGCCGCTTTTCTAAAGCGGGGGTATAATGAATGTAATATTCTTTTCAAACACATTAACACAACATCATATGAATAAACAATCTTATCTCTTATGGGGTTGAGATTTCCGTTCTGAAATTTTATTGTGCATTTACGTTACAAGTAAACAAGAACAAGTATATCATTAATGAATTAATGATGATATCGAGAAAGTTGTTTGTGTTTTTTTTTTTTTTTTTGGAAGGGGGGGGGGGGTGTTTTTGTCTTTGTATTTTTGGCTATTTATTGTCAACACTTTTTTTACCAACTATTAAATACAGGTCAAAATCAATATTCATTGTGGTTGGTTTTTGTGTTGACGAGTTATTGCCATCGAATTGCTAAAAATCTGTAAGTTTTATAGTTTCCGGATAGTAACTTGAGTTTGTGTTGCAAGATAGTTTTTATTTTTAACATGGTACTGACTAAAGCACAGGTCAATTTCAATTTTTAATCGTGATTGGTTTATTACATTTCAGAGTTATTGCCTTTTAAATACACAAAATCTGTAAATTCTATGGTTTTTGCATGATAACTAGAGCTTGCTTTGAAATAAACTTTAATATTTTGTGATTATATATTCATGAAATCCCAATCTGGTTTAATTTCTCAGTGATTTGTTATTCAGGAGTCAAAGGGGCTTAAATTGCAATTACGTCAAAAAATGTAAAATCTTTTATCAGATTTTTATGGATTTTTTAGTCCTCTTGAAAATAATCCCACCATATTTGGTGTATATGTAACTGTTTCCGAGCTTTAAGGGATCAAAATCACTCATTGCTATCTTCCCTAGTCAAGCTCATTATTGTGTCCACATTCACTTAAAATTACACTAGTTCAAATTTCAATCATCGACATGCTGCGGTCGTATCATGATGCGCTAGGCGTTGCCCTTTGTAATCATCATAACAGTCGTTTCAGATTTAGGAAAAATAACGTTACTATCATCTCTGATTTATATTACTATCATCCCATATTTTTCTGGATTCGTCGTTACTATCATCTTTGCTATTTTTCTTGACATCAAATTGCCATTTATATATGTGATATATACAGTTATATTCAATATCGAATAAAGTGTTAAAATAATACTACAATCTTCCATGGTTAACTTCTGAATAAACAGTCATTGAAAAGAAATATGATCATAAATACAAGCTAAGAGCTTTGATTTGATTTGATTTGATTTAAACATATTTATTTTGCTCACAAAATACAAAGGGGATCAGACACAAGTTATTCCAACTTATAAAAGTCTTCTCCCAAATACAATACAGTTACAATAATAATAGAGCATGTTAATTTAAGACATATATATCAATATTCATATTAATCTAACTGAGTATGACAAAAAGAAAGAAAACAATGCAAACTTAACACAAGCTGAATTAATAATAATGAAAAGAATTATTATTGATGATGATGATGATGATGATGTGTGTATGTGTCTGTCTGATATTAGACGAGTATAAATCTCTCTGATTTTTTTATATACTCAAAAACGTGCTTGAAGATGTTTTCATTCTGATCTGTTGTAAGAGCCGAGTTACCACATGTCAAAAGCTGAAGGTCTATAGCGTAATTATTTGGTATCCAACTGAGGCTTTGAAATAGATTAAATCTAAATCGTGTGTAATTTGCTTACTGGTCTCTTCCTTTGATCGTTTCGGACTTTTATTGTCACTTTCATTTGGACAATCAAAAAAGAAATGATAGGAATCTTCACGCTCAGCACCACAACCACAAGTGGGACTATTTATAATGTTTACTTTGAACAACTCATAATTCAAAAACGAGGCAAAACATCTAAGTTGAGTTAATGTTATATTAAGTTTACGAGGGCCGAAACCGTAATAAATTGGAACATTTCTATTATAGCTATTTTTTCGCAATTCATTTTTAAATCTAGAAATTGAATCTTTATTTCTTACTGACGGATCTCAATAATTCCAGCTGCGAATAGTTGACGGAATAAAAGAGTTGTAAGTTGTCGACAGACAACATAATGGTAGTATAATGTCCTCTCCATTTCGCAGAGGATAAAAAGTCGTAGTCTGGATTGTTGGGGGTATTAGATTACAAAGATATTGCGGGGCGTTATTATGGCAAATATTATAAAAAGTTTGTAATTTTCTCCGTTTGCGTCTATCTGCCAAAGTTTCCCAACCTAATTCCCTATATATCAATACTGTACTAACAAATATTGGAAGACCAGTTACTATTCTAGCAGCTTCAAGTTGTAATTGATCAATTGGTCTTATAAAAACAAGATATAGTTTTTCTAAATTTTTTCTAGAAAGTTTATATTTTAATTTTCGAAGTACATTAAGGTGCTGGAAATACTCTGTATTACATTTTCTATATGTATATTCCATTTGCGTCACTACTAAAAGTGACACCCAGATGTTTGTGACAATTTTTAATTGGCACATTCTTATCATTAAGTGTAAAATGAAGTTGCGGGGTATCGATGTTCGAGAATAGTAATATTTCTGTTTTATCCGGATTAAAAGACATAAGCCACCTCTTGACCAATCATCCAACTCCTTTAAATCATGATCAATAACAGATTTAATCTGTAAGAGATCATGACTTGAATAGTTGAATGATGTGTCATCTGCAAAAAGTCTTCCTAAAGACATAAGGTTTTGAGCAATATCATTGATAAAGATAATAAAAAGCAACGGCCCTAAAACTGATCCCTGGGGTACACCAGCTGAAAGATTGCAAAGTATAGAAGACGAATCCTTTATTACTACTCTTTGTTGCCGATCAGTAAGGTAGCTGGTAAACCATCTCAGCAATTTACAATCAATACCATAAGATTTCATCTTTTGTAATAACCCCCTACGCCAAACTTTGTCAAAGGCTTTTGAGCTTTTCTGTTCCACCATCTTGGGATGATAGTAACGTCCGTTACTATCATCAGTTTAATACCAGTGATATTGTCATGTCAAAGATTTTGGCCAAAATTTCTGATTTTTAGGGGTAGTTGAACTGCTGTTCCGCTCAACACCTCCCATTGTATTAAAGTCACAGTTACAATGTATATCAAGTGCTAAGAAATTGGATGTCCATGTTTTATATCCAACTGCGGGGGATCATATGTGTCTTACAGACACAAAAAGACTAGCCATATATTATTCAAAACTGGAATATAAACACATGAGGAAAAACTTGGATGATGGCATCGGGGGCATTTAGTCTCTCTAGTTTTAATAAATCTTCTCGCAATATTTATACGAAATTGAAATGACAACCCAAAGTATTACAAATATGTTCCAGATATGTTGAAAATAGACCCAATTAAATGCGGAAGGGAAAAAATGAGCATAAAAAACGCTAGAATTTGAGCAATAATCACCCTAATTTTCCTCACATCCCCAAATACCAATATATAGGAAGTTAACCCTCTGGGGGATGCTTTTCTAAATATCTAAAAAGTGTTGATGTTCTTGATCACGAATTCTCCTTTTACAATAGCAGAAATATATCTCTACATTCGTTTTTTTTTATTTGAATGAAAAAAGACCATATGTTTCCACTTAGAATACATTTCAGTATTCGGATGAACGTCAAGTGTCAGTTTTAATTGCTATTATTTTTTTTTATTATTTATAGAAATGACCTTCATTTTTTCCAAATCATAACACTGATCCTTCTGTGAATTATCAGTGACTGACAAATACAAGCTTTGAATAAGCATGGCACTTATTGCGTTGCTTGCATATAATTTGCAGTGTTGTAATGGTTGTAAGTGTTACCGAGACAAAGTCTGTGTAAAGATCAATTTCATAAAAATTCCTGGTCTTCTTATAACATTTTAGTTTCTTGATATTCGGTTTATTGTATGTGGTTTGTTTCCATTGATTTATTTACTTTTTACTTTTTGGGGGCCATTTAGGACTTGCTATATAATGTGAGGTTCCTCACTGTGTCGAAGACCGTACGGTTGTCCCTAAATGCTTTGGTTTTTGTCGTTTCATCCTGGAGACGGGATGTTGTCTCCTTGAAGTTTACCCAATTTCCTTTCTTTTTCATAATGAAGAAAAGATAACAGGAAATACTTAAAATGGCCGAACATTACAATTACATGACACAATCCACCAGGGAACTGTACAATAAAATGACAAAACCAAACATAGAAATCGATAGGAACATGGGATAGCCGGACTTGGTACCGGCACAAGCACCAGCTAGCGTAAGGGTTACACCGGTTTAAGTGTACCCAAACCTCCCATTTCTCTATCCCGTTTCCCTATGACAAAAACAATACAGGTAGATCACTAACTCCACGACCACTATTTTGAAAAGGAAACACTGAAACATATTCTGTTTCAAATCCAAGTTTAATGTTTCCGTTTCGGTCTCGGCTTCGGTTTCGGTTTTGTCTTATGGGAAAAATGTCTATTACCAAGCTTACTAATATAATAATTTTCATAGAGATATCTTCTAAGCTGTCTAAGTTGTGGTTTTACCTGAGTACAAAGCTGAAAAACAACATAACTGTTATATGAAACAGATAGACAATGTTGCACTGTTCAATTCAATCGCGCATTAGAAAAATAAAGAGTCGGATACGGGGTAGGTTTTTTTTGGGGCAGGAACAGGAATTTTTCTTTTGTGACGTCATAATTGAATGAAAGATGTGAAACGTCATATTTCCTTTGGTTTGACTCAAATTAACTCCATTTTTCCGTATGTAATGTTAATCCAGAAACTTTGTAGGCATAGTGACAAATATATATTTTTTATTGTAACCAATAAGTTACACCATAAACTATATGTTTGACAAAAATACATCAAATTCTCATGGATAAAAAATTCATTTCTTTTAAGCTAAAAATTGCCTTTCCTTATTTTCCCCATGCATTTTTTTTAAATTAGGGTGAAAAAATGGTTAAAAATGAGCAAACTTTGATCTCAATTCTAGAAAACTCAAGCAGGTGACCCATACTTTTTATTTCAGATTTGGGGTCAGTAGGATTTGTTCGTCAACAAAATCTCACTGAATATCACTGTCTATCTACCTTGAATATTCAAAAATACGCTCTGCAAAAATTTCAGGCTAGTCTCATGATTGCCGAAATTCAAATGTTTCATTGTTCAAGGAATTGCCTCTCTTCGATAAACAAATGTTGCATTGTTCGAGGAATTGCCTCTCATCGGCAGATTCATAATCAAATAATTTGGATAGCCATTATCCAAAATTAGTCGCACAGAAATACTACACATAAACAAATATGTGGAAATAAGAAGTCAAATCCAATGCCAAGGACATCCACCTAATGCAATACACGGAATGAAGCAGAGTATGTTTAAGAGTTTTAATTTTGATAAAACAAATTATATCTAATACAGATATAAACAATAAATTTCTATAAAAACACGTCAGAAATTTTCACGTCAGACAAGTCTGATTACTAGACTGGTGAAATTCAGAAATTTAAAAAATGTATAAAAGACATTATTTATTGTCTACCATATTTTACACGCTGATAATCAAATGAAATCAAATTTCAAAATTGCATTATGCACTGAATTTTCTATGAGAGTTTCATTGAAGTGGACGAGAAGAAGTTGTCGTCACAACGTGTTCACCTCAATGGCAAACAGACGAATTTGATACCATGATCGCTATCACTTGCCTCGCTAAACCGCGGGGGGATTGAAATGGCGGTTTTTAGAAGATAAATATAGTCATTCAACCTTAATATTATTTCATAAAAAATCGACAGAAGCTAGATAATGGTTGCAAAGTTACATCTAGCTTTAAATTTGGAATTTGGTTTTGTTTTGGCTTTTTTTTTACTTTTTTTTTTTTTTTTTTTGTATTAGGTCTTCAGTCATTGACCCCTGCCGTTGTCGGGTTATGTTCAAAATTAACAAGGCAAATTTCGTTAATAATCATTTGAATTTATACATGAGATAAATATTTGCGTTAGCTGTGTTGCTTTTAAGCTATTAATAGCAACACATGTAAGTTAAGTATTCTAACTATAACAAAAGGGTCTTTAAAAGACCTCTTGAAACAGAACGCCCTGCACCTGAATAGCTTTTCAGGGGCCCCGGTTACGGAGATGTTGGTCGCGTTCTCAGTTGGTGGATCTGGGAATGCCCTGTTCATGCGGAGTAGTCAGGTCATAATACGGAAAGCCTTACCGCGAACTATTATAGTCCAGCTGTGCGGAGAAACGCCGAGCCGAATGCAGTATAAAGACCCCGTTTATATTTCTTGTTCAAGAGTAGACTCAGCGAGGAACCAACAGCAGGCTTTATTTCCTGCCCCTATCTATTTACCATTTATCTAATTGCAATCAAAACTCATAGCTCCAGTTGTCCCTCTCACCTTTGTTACCTTCTTCTTTTATATAATTTTTTGTATTGATGAACTTGTTGTTGATCTATTGATCAATCAAACAGAACTTTTTTGATACTACGGTGAAATACATTCGTAAAAATTGTCGACTAAAGGAAAAATGTTCAGAACGTGCCTCCCTGACAAAGCATCCCGTTTTTAAGTCATTAAGCGGTGTCAACGTTTGGCTTTATCTGCTCCCTCAGAAAGATCCATTAGTAGATAAAACAAAGGCTATTCAATTTCATAACAAAATAGCAGAAACCTGGTTTTCTGCTATCGTTAACTTAAAATGAAAAATTCTATGGTTAAAAAATCCAGGATGACCATATGGTGAAAAAAGGATGCAACTGATTAGAACAACTTTAGAATATGGAATTTATAAGAATCCAGGAAGGCTTTAAACAAAGATAAAACGCCAGGATAGAAGTTGCACATAGAAAAAGCCCAGGATGAAAACTGTGATAATAAACACCTAAAAATCAAATGGTTGCTCCCTAAGCCTAGTTATGATTAAGAGAGAAAAAATAAGGGTATGATCTATATTCTAGTATGCAGATATAATAATAAAATAAAGCGAAAAATATGTGTTGTATACGCATGAGTAGTTATAAATAATCAGTTGAAAATCTCCCAGCACAAACATTTCTGATCTTAAGCAAATAAATATCAAAACGACTGAAAATCTAATTTCGACAACTACAGTCTCCTATCTCAGTATAGATAAATATGAAAAAGACAGGAAATGGGGTAAATATCAAGGAGAAAACATCCCATCTCCAGGATAAAACGATCCCAAACAAAGCATCTTGGGCCACCGTACTGTCTTCAACACAGTGAGGAACATCACACCATAAAGCAACCCCTAAATGGCCCCCAAAATGTAAAAAGTGGATTAATCATTGGAAACAAACCACATTCAATAACCCGAATATCAAGAAACTAGAATTTTATAAGAAAACAAGTACAAGGCAATGACCAACATATTCCTGACTTTAACTTTTTACCGTGTTGGGTTTGATCAGTGACTGCGCCGATAAGATAATTGCCGACAATTTTTCCGGTGGTTTCAACCAGTTTTGCCTCATGGACTTTTGCTCTTGACAATTCTGTTCGTTAACTTTGTTATTACATTCATTTCTGGAAAAAATTCCTACTAAATCCACTGTCAGAAATGGTCCGCATTCATCTGAACTATTATCTTTGAAGTCAACATAGCCTTCGTAGGCACCGTAGGGTCCAGCTTCCGAAAAAGGGGTTTCCGATGAGTTACCAGAAAAAGGGGTTTACGGTCAATTTTTGCCACATTTTGTACTTTTATCCGAATTCCGCACGAAATTTAAGAATATATCTAGAAAAAGGGGGACCCTATGGATCCGCCATTGATACCGATAAGTCTAAACTCGGATGTAATATTCCACGTTAAGCTCATCCTTTTGTTTAGTCAATACAAAATTAGAATGGTACGGATAAGTGTTGACTCGATTCAAAAGCACTGATTCTTTTGAAAGATCTACATTAGTATGCAGTTTTGTTTTATGTGCCAAGCTCGAAAACAAATGTTTCAGTTCTCTGTCGCTTCTTTCTTAATCAAATTGCGTTTACTTGTGCTCTTATTTCATAAGGTATTTGAGCTCAGAAAAAAAAACATATTCAAAACTTGTTATTTAAACAGCCCAAGGAAGGACACATTACCCTGGCTAGGATTACCAGATTGTAGTGTGGGAACATAAAGATTTTTTTCACCCTATGCCCGAATATCAAGCTCATATCCTGGCTTTACTTCGAAGAAAATGATATACATACACCGAATAAAGTTATTAAACACGTTCTAAATAAATCTGTAGTTTTTACGATGTCGAGAACAAATCAACATTCTACAACTTTATATAAGTTTACCAGGGAAGTAATAAAATATAATTTTGGAGTATTTAAAACATAAAACTCCAACATATTACAAGTTGATTAGAAGAGATGCAGGATGATTGGTGCGATGCCACCTATATCCGTGCCAAAATTTTCAAAAGTACATATGTTTGCATAATTGGCAGGTCTTTACGTGGCAAATTTGTGTTAAGAATGTCGTTTGGGGTGTCGGCCCTTCGGTGGATTCATTTATTCTGCTTACCATTGGTTTTATTTGCTAGACAAACATACCCAAAGCGAGCCTTGATAATGTTACAGTATCCGTGCGTGTGACGTAGCAACCCCCCCCCCCCTTTCCGTGATTTAAAAATGTGTGAAATTTGCATATTGTAACAGGTAAATTCCTCCCAAAGGATATTATAAAGTAAATAATAACATAATACCGATGTTACTGTGAATTTATTTTCTGCATATGCGCATTTCGACAACTTATGTCTCGTTAGTGCAGATAAAATCTATACGTTTGGAATACTATTAAATCAAAGATGTAAAATAATTGAAAGAGAACAAATAACCAATGTAATCTAAATGTAAAGCCAAAATCAGCTAAGGACAGAGCTTTGCTTGGGGGAGATACTCCTTAGTTAAGCAAAATTTACAAAAATTTAGATATTGCAAGATTCAAAATAGAATTGACTCTCGGGTCAGCACCGAAGTACTGACTACTGAGCTGGTGAATACCCTTGAGGACTAACAGTACATCAGCAGAGGCATCGACCCAGTGGTAATAAATAACAAAATACCGAAGTTACTATAAATTTATTTTCTGCATGTGCACATTTCGAAACCTTATGTCTCTTCAGTGCAGATAAAATCTAGACGTTTGAAAGACCATTAAATCAAAGATGTTAAAAACTGATACAAATAACAAATAACCAGTGTGATCTAAATGTAAAGCCAAAATCAGCTAAAGACAGAGCTTTGCATGAGGGAGATACTCCTTAGTTTTCACAAAGCTTACAAAAATTTATATATTGCAAGCCTCAAAATATTGAAATGTTTTTGGAATATTTAATGACTGATTTTAAATTGCGGATTAACATATTTATTTCTATACCTATTAATGCTAAAATTCATTAATTTTTACTTAGCAAATTATAAAACTCCTTCGAATGGATATTGTGAAGTAAAATGTTCAAAACACTGGAAAGTAATTTTTAAAAACTGAACTGCGTTTTAAAAGCTGAGTAGAAAATTTACTTTTCATACTTATTTTATGCTTAATACAAAAAATACCGATGTTGCATAAAAAACGGTAAATTTCGTTATGCTGTACACGTGTTTCAAGGAGTTACCTCTCATCAGCAGCATTAATATCGCCATAATCCAAAAGTTCATGATTTTTTTTTTATTTAAAAAATATCAAACTCTTTCAATGGATATCATGAAGCTAGATTTTCAACAAAATGAGGAAATTCCAAAAATTTGGTACATACATAGACTTAAAATCTTAATTTTATTACCTTATTTATGCCAAAATATATGAAATTTGGATATTGCAACATACTGTGATTTCCAAAAAATAACTTTTAACTTCGGTATTAATTTTTTAAAACAGAGAATAGGTCAAATCATATGAAAATAAAATCTCCTCTCCAGAGATTTGTTAACTTAAATATTTTTTTAAACAGAAAAGTTAAAACGGCGATATTCACAACTGTTAACGGGGACAAAGACAGTCGAAATCGAATCCTAACACGACCTGTAAATCTGATGTCTTTTTGTACTCGAAAGTGTCATAGAACATAGGGTTTTCGTTCGAAATATTAGGTTTTTTTGTTTTACTATTGCTTGCCAAAGATAAAGTTTTCAACATTTATGACAAAATCTATCACTGCTAATGAGATAATTGCAGATTTCTACGAATTATTTGTTTGGTAATGCACTAGTATATTTCTCTGTATCCATCACAATTTCTACGGGTCGATGATTGCAATGCACATTACCAAAACCGAACTATAAATGATGGAAAAAGATACTTATGATCAGCAATAAAACAATATGTTTTTACTGACTAAACAGAACCAACTGTTGAAAATATTCTGGTTTGATAAGAAATATTATATGATTTTATTAGAAACAGTAGGAAGTTATATCTTGTTTCATAAAAAATTGGCATCTTCTATGATGCATATGTACTGCTTATGGAAGTCCTTTGCTGGAATACATATGTCTGAGACAGTTAGTTTATATTTTAAATAAAATATTTGTACAAAATTGACGTAATGAAATACAAAACTGACTGAAAAGTCGATTCTAAGTTAAATAATTTGAAGTGCAAATAGCAGCACTTTATACAAGAAGCTCTGGATGTTGCTAGTATTACCAAAGATAATGTCCTTAATTTGTTACTTTAAACATATGTGTAGATGGAAGCCCATTTTCTATTTCTTCTTCTTTCCAATAAAATAAAAAAAAAATAATGCCATATCTATATATATATATATATATATACATACAGCCATGGCAACAATTTATGTCTCGTCAGTGCAGATTAAATCATATCATTGGAGGACCATAAACCTTTTTTCTTCAATCTGATTGAGAACAAATAATGAACAACGGCAGTAGAATACCGAAGGAACAAAGCACAAGATTACACA
>MJUU01054108.1:18241-31123 GCA_002080025.1 Modiolus philippinarum | reverse complement strand
GCAGTTTAGCGGCAATCACTCTTTGACCAATCTTTCTAAATCACGTTTTGTTATTTATTATATATATAATTTTCTTTTTAAAGATAGTGGTCACAGAGTTAGTAGTCTACCTTATTAGATTTTTATGTATATTTATTTTACCATAGAGATATTTTATGAAAGAATATGGAGTAAATGATGATGAGACCATAACACATAGGTTAACTCCAACTGCAATAATTTTAATGAGATGTTTGGAAACGGGATATAGAAAGTGGAGGTTTGGTTACCCATAGTATATACTTGATTTTCCCCCGGGGAAAAATGAGTATATACTGGAGTTTCCCCGTACGGAAAATCTGGTATGTGTATACACATACTAGTTTTCCCCCATACAAGAACTTCCCCTTTTATAAGGAGGAACTTTGCAAATTGCAGTTAAGGTGACGACGTCGACTTTATCTTTCATCTAATAAGGAAACATTTCAAGGAGAGAACAAGTTTACTCAAATGGACAAAATGATTAGCAAAGAAAGCATATTTAAGACTAGAAAAACTATGAGCAAAGTTCACTAATGTACTGCCCCTCGCTCCACAATTTTACTCAAGAAAAAAATTCAACAGCAAAAAAAAAAAAAAAAAAAAAAAAAAAAAAAATCAAGTCTGTCAAAATTTTAAATAGCTAGTGCCCAATGGTAATATCCACTGAACATTCTGTGAAAGTTTCATTGAATTTTATCATTGCCGACGGAATAGCGAACGGACAGACGAACAGACGAACGGACGAAACGCCACCATGATCACTATATACCACCGGCTAAAGCGGGGGTATAACAAGCGGACATATATACTACTCAACAAGAAACGATTTTGTAAATATTTTTGTATTTCGCAATTTGAAATTCCTATTTTAGTATATTTATGTATTCAACGCCAAATTGCATTTGTTTATTCAGTTTTTAAATAATTTCCAAAACGGATACGACGAAAATCCGGAATTGTAATTTTCCGCCCGATGATCGAGTTCGCCGTTAACTGATGGATGATTTAAATTGTTTACAATTTGCCATCTCAAAAAATTGAAAACAGTGTCTCATTTCGATACCCCTTTCTATCCAAAATCAACGTTGACAATGACTTAGAGCGGTCAGACTTCGATCTTGATTTTAACCCTCGCAATTAATTGCTATGTGAAAAGAAGAACAAACTAAAGTCTTTGCATGAATCCATGAATCTTTGCTCATCAAATAATAAATCACGTGACAACAGGTCCCGTGAGACATCACAACGTCAAGATCGCATAACACGCGTTTTACCCTTATGAGGTCGGTGGTTGAAAACGGAAAATAGGCCTGAGGAAATCATGGTAGCAACAGAGATTTCACGTCAGCCGGTTCGAAAATGTGATGGTTTTGGTAAAATGAAAAGGTGGAAATACTCACTATTTACGCCTGCGAACAGAAATTCCGGATAATGACCTTGACCGTGACCGCAGATGGCTCAAAATTGTAAGAGAATTCTTCGGGCATAATGTTAATTCTTATATGCAAGAAAAACATTTTGTCTACGATTAATGGTTTTTCTGATACATAGTAAAATAATATTTTTGATAAAAAATCTGTGTATCGTTTCTTTTGTTGAGTAGTATATATACTTCTAAAAATCAGCCCAACAGTATGTGATCTGCAAATAAATATGAATGTGGTGTAAGGGCTAACAGAAAATTTCTGTACCAAGTATTTATATCAGTCAAGAGCCGAAGTCCATGAGACAAAAAGAAAAATCAGGTGGAACCTCTAACCTCTTAAGGTTTTTAACATTTGGCCTTATATAAATTTTCACAGGATGAAAAAAAGCGTCAAAATTTGAGAAATGTGAAAATTTTAAAGTTTCTTTTAGTCAAGGGAAATACCAAATTTCAAATAGGATCTAAAAAGGAAAGCGGAATGGAATGACTTTGTATTTGTATTTATTTTGTGTCGTTTTACAAAAATTATAATTTAAGTGTCTTTTTTCTTCTTTCTTGGTTTTTAAATCGTAGTAAAATAGTTTCCCAAAATGGAAAAAAAAAATGATGTTTAAAATGTCGGAAACGCCATTGGTAAAATAGATGACGCCTTATTGATAACCGACACATATATCAGTATTTGCCAAAACAGATATATCAATGTTCCTCTGAAGTTGAGGTAGGAGAAATGAACCATGCCTATAATTCCGGAAGGTATTAGATTTGATACGAAATTTTCCCTTGAAAAAAATGGCATAGAGATAACTGGCTATATAAAATCGGCTTCTACTCCTAAATCCAATGTTTCAATCAAGCAAAGATACATAAGAACCATTTAACAACCATTCTAAGTTCTTCTAAAATTACTTGGCAAACGAGAACGAAATACAGGTACAAAAGTGCTATCTGTCAGGTCAAGTTGATTTTCAATGTGGCCATCTACTTTAAAATTAAAACTTCGGTTTCAAACCTTATTTTTAAAACACATTGCCTATTGATTAATCGGCAACACTCCTTTCATTTTGAATGAAAATCTTGTGAAAGAAGAATAGAATTCCTGGGTCCCCCGCCGCTCAAGCAATATACTAGTATACTGTACATGAAATTGCAATATCTGATTTAAACATTCAGCACTGTTCAAGAATTAAATATGTATAGATACAAAAAGTATCGACCAAGGCTAATGTTCGAACTTGACCAGGGTATTAGTGGTATTAACATTTGGTATAAATTTCATGAAAATCTGTCAAAATTTGTAGCCATGAGAGCACTTACAAGGTCAACTTTTAGATAAAACGGTGTCGTTATTTTGGTCAAAGTCCCATAACTCCGTCAAAAAGTCTACCGAAGCTGATCTTCAAACTTGACCAAAGTATTAGTACATTGTAGTATAAACATTTGGTAAAAATTTCATGAAAATCAGTCGCAATTTGTAGGAATGAGAGTGCTTACAAGGTCAATTTTTGGAAAAAGCAGAGTAATTATTTTGATCAAAGTCCCATAACTCATGTCAAAAAGTATCGACCGAGACTGATTTTCGACGTTGACCAAGGTATTAGTAGTATTAACAATTGGTATAAATTCCATGAAAATCCGTTGAAATTTGTAGGCATGAAAGCGTTTACATGGTCAATTTTTGGATAAAACAGAGTCATTGTTTTCGTCAAAGTCCCCGAACTCCGTCAAAAAGTATCGACCAAGGCTTATTTTTGAACTTGACCGAGGTATTTGCGATAGAAGCATTTGGTATTAAGTTCATTAGAATCCGTAAAAATTAGTAGCCATGAGAGCGCTTACATGGTTGTTTTTTGCTAAAACAGTGTTGTTATTTTGGTCAAAGTCCCATAACTCCGTCAAAAATTATTGAACGAGGCTGATTTAAAACTTGACCAAGATATTAGTGGTATTAACATTTGGTATAGATTTCATGAAAATCCAATACAATTTGTAGGTGTGAGAGCGCTTACAAAAAGTGCTACGGACGGACGCACGGGCGCACGGCTGCACGGCATTTCTATGTCCCCGCTCCGCGTTGCAGCGGAGGACAAAAAGCATCATAACAATATAGTTCTTTCATAGCGCGGACCTCAACGAGAGCACCATGTCAGTTGATATAATTAACAATCATTACCCTTATTTTAATCAAAGAATCTATTTATCCATCTATATAAGAATTTCCGAAAATTGGTCGAACGTATATTTTCCGATTATGGGCTTTCGGTTATAGTGGACTAGCTTCACTCTAGTTATTTCAACTTACGCAATAGCCATATCTTTTGTAGCTAGCCAATACTGAATAGATATTAATGAGAAATTTTCTAAGTCGTTGTATTTAACAGAAAAATCTATTTATTTGTGATTATCGTATTAATTCAAGAAAAAAAATTCACGTATTCATGTATTTGTATTGGAATTATTACACGTTATATGTTTTATAATAATGTTTACATTATTTCTGCATATGCAGTGAATATATTTAGTATATAGCCAAGGGGGAAATTCCAGTATGAATGCGAACAAAGGGGGAAAATCCAGTATATACTCAATTTTCTCCCCTCAAATTTAGGGGAGAAAAATGAGTATATTCTGACTTTTCCGGGCGGAAAGACCAGTATATACTCATCTTTCCGGGGGAAGAATGAGGAGGGGGAAAATCTAGTATGTGACACCGGTTCCAAGTTCGGCTATCCCGATTTCCTGTCGTTATTTATGTCCGTCTCATGTCTTAATAAGTGTTTTTCTAGTGAAGTTTGCTTGTGAATTGTGGCTTGTGATTGTAGTTTTCGGCAATTGGTATTTACTGTTATCCTCTGTTTGTAATTCTTTGATAAAAAGGCACTTCTTTGGTTTAAAATGCACAATATCTTGTATGTTTTTCCACAGTTCCTCGTGCGTAGCCATTGTAATTTCAGGCCTCCCATCTCCCCGACTGGCATCTTTCCCTTACTTCTGCATATGTTATTGTCAAAATCTTAATGACAGTACTTAATTGTGGATCTCAAAAGTGCGAAAACATTTTTAGGCTCGAAAATGTTACAAATTCATACCATTTAGCATCGCAAAAATAACAGGGTATCCTTAGTTCTCAAATTTATGAATGACAATTAAACCCGTGATTGATGATATGACGACCATACTTAATACACTTGAAATTTACTTTTATATACCTTGTCATTTTTACCTTGAATAAAATTTCTCAAAAGAGCGTATGGCAAGTAGCTTAATTCGAAACTGTTCTTTTAATACAACTCTTTTGTACTTGTGGCAAAAGCATTTTTCCCATGGTTTTCCACCTGATTTGTCTTTTTGCCCTTTGGACATGGCTCTTGACAATTCTATCGGTAATTTTTATATTACCGCTATTTTGTATTGTAAATAACTAGCAGTGTTAACCCCATCAAAATACAGGTATACCCGAAGAGTAAGCATGATTTACGCTACGCATCACATGTCACATTTAAGTAGAACATACAATACAGTCTATAATGTACAGTTATATTGCTTAAAATGCTAACAATAAAGATCAAGTAATGNTTAAATGAAAGCCAGTCAAGCGGAAAATATAGGTCAAAGAGACCCAATTTTCTTAGAGGCTGTGAGATAGCCCAAGATGGATCTGTACACAAAGTTTGATGACCCTACCCTTCATAGTTGCAGAGATATATGCCCAAATGCGGACGCGGACGTAGACGTAGACGTAGACGTAGACGCGGACGCGGACGCGGACGAGGACGCCGGGGGTACACCAATAGTCCCCCTCAACTTCGTTGAGGCGAACTAAAAATTATATATAAATTGAATAATAAATACCCTTTTGTTATGTTTATGATAAGGAAGTCTTGTTCACCTAATACAGAGGCAGATTTCAAGTGGTGTACGCCCTTCATATCACCGCAAAAATTAATTATGTAGGGATTCTTTATTAAACTAACAGTATACATGTACCTGTTATATTAACACATCCTCACGAACTGTACTTGAAAAAATGAAATATTCATAGGATCAATTTAAAATTAATCAAAATTTTCGAAGTCCCAAATCTTTGTAATGTATTAGTAACAGAGGCTTTGATGCTTTGCATATTTATCGTTTTATCTCATGAAAATTTGCTGATGTTTTACTACATTTTACTGTAATAGTATTTCCCAATTTTGCTTTATTTTTTTATATTACAAGTTGTATCTAGCATTTGCAGCTAAAAATTACGTTTTCGTTTTGGTTATCATTCGTTTAGACAACATTTATAGCTTTTAGTTTCATGAGCACAAAATGTGAGCTTTTTTTTTATAGATTCCAAAGGTCGGTGTATGCTTTGTTTTGGGTCGTTAAATTACCGTTTTAACCTGGATATGGGATGTTGTCTCCTTGAAATTTACCCCATTTCCTTTCTTTTTCATATTCAGATTAATTAACAGAAATGATTGATCCTCGTGCAACTTTATTAAATAAATGTCATCAAACTTTTTGCGGGAAAAGGGGTTTCTCTTTCTCTTTTGGTTTTCATTACTTTTTTTTTGCTTTTCTTTGCTATCAAAAAAAAACTTAACAAACTAAAAAACGACTTTTTAATCATGTTCATTCCGGAAGAAGTTTTATTTTTATATGAAAAAAATGCAATACATTAATACATTGAGGTTATAATACACCATTAGACGGTATTTTATTTGGATAACATGCAATACAGATTTAAAATCATGGCTGCCTGTGATTGGTTGTAAATATACTTGAATTTTATTTTTTGTCTGAAACTACATTGACTTGGTAATGTTTTGGAACTAACANTTGTATCAAAAAAAAAAAAAACGTATCACTGTTTACATGTTACTCGATTTTCTAAATGGTGAATAAGCGTGATCTAGAAAAACACAAAAATGGTAAGCGGGATACGGGAATTTAACAAAACGTTAAGCGTGATCCGGGATCAGAACCCCCCAATGAGACCCCCTTCAAGGAGCAAGCTGTATGCCAAACTGTTACTGCAGTTTATAAAATATCTTCAAGCAATTAACAGAAACAAATTTTATGAAAAACTTTCTGAAAAATTGTTGACGGCCTTGATAACAATGAGCAGAACATGCTCTGTATGACGAGTAAAAGTTCATGAAGTTGATTAAATGCATAAAACAATGTGAAACAATGAGAAAATTAAAGATTGTGTGACAAGATGAACCTTACATTGAGCAGAACACATGCTATAGGCCTTCATGAAGTTTCCAAATTATTTTCGACAATGACTGCAAGTTGAGCTGTAATGAGCACAGCACTATGAATGAGGGGTCAAGACCATTACCAGAGCATGGAATAGGGATATACAACTCCATTTAGGACTTGCTACATGATGTGAGGTTCCTCACTGTGTTGAAGACCGTATGATGACCCCTAGATTCTTTGTTTTGGGTCGTTTTAACCTGGAGATGGGATGATGTGTCCTTGACATTTACCCCATTTCCTTTCTTTTCCATACATATAAACAAATATCCTTTCGTAAAATATTAAATATTAAGTACATTGAAAATAGAACTACTGGTTTAGGATACACTTTTTGAAAACAATTGTTAGAAAACAACATAGCTTGACTGTTGTATAGGGTGATGTCAAATTTTCGTCTAAGATTTCTCAGCTTGTGTATACAGGAATGATTTGATATTTGGTCTGAAGCTCTAGTATGATGAGCCGTACCGTGTCTCCCCTTTTCAAGTCTGTCGCTCATCTACTTCCTGTTTGCTGATATATCTGTATGTCGGGGGCACCCGTGTCACATGGACATATTTTCTTTTTATTGAATTGACCTCCGAGCAACATCAATTTCAAAATGCCTACAAATATGGTACCTCCAAAAGAAAGTCATGTAAAAAAACATGAAAACCCTAACACTTATGACTACCATCTAGAAGTAGACGACTACCTTTTAAAAGAATTGCCCTCAGGTTAAGGTCAAGGTCAAAATGCCAACAAATATGGTACACCCAGGTCTAAAGCTTTCATCATATCCAAAATATAAACAGCTAAGCACTAGCTTCTAGAAGAAGGTTCAAGTTTTTAACTCGCCTGACTTTAGCAAGGGTGGCATTTTGCCATTACTTGGCGTCAGTCCATCTTTACTAAACTTTTTTTTCTTTTTTTTTTTCCTTTGAAACTACCGTGCCATTAAAAACCAAACTTGATCCGGATTATCCCCAAGGTATGTAGTTGAGTTAGTCCAAAGACCAAACAACATGGCATTACTGTTTTTGGCAAATAACTCTCTAACTGGCAGATATTCAAAAATCTGTCAGGAGTAAAATGATCGACATGACAAGATCTACACACCCTACAATTTTGAAGAAAATCTGATGACCCATTTTAGAGCTATTGCCCTCTTTCGATATACAAATGTAATTTTCGAAATTTTATTTTTAGCCGAAGCTAGGGGACTTCAGGTTTGCAATCCGTCCGTCTATCAGTCCTGCATCAGTTTTCCTCACTTCTTTTCTTCACCTTTGCAGATATTGATCTGATATTTTGTATGTGAGTCTATGTTAATGAGTTACAGATTAAGTTTAAGTTTTGTTCCGGTCCGTTGATTTTTGACAGAGTTATGGGCCTTGGACTTAGAAAATTTAAGTAAAATGTCAGTTTTCCGCACATTTTTTTTTAAACCGTTGCAGTTATTGATCTGATATTTTGTATGCGAGTCTACCTTAATGAGTTACAGATCAAGTTTTAGTTTGGTTCCGGTCCAATGATATTTGACAGAGTTATGGGCCTTGAACTTAGATGAAGATATTGATCTGATATTTTGTATGCGAGTCTACAGACCAAGTTGAAGTTGGGTTCTGGTCCACTGATTTTTGACGGAGTTATGGGCTTGGACTTAGAAAACATATTTTTCGATTTTTGCTTGTGTAATAAAGCCATGTTCTACCGGTAGGGGACTTGGTATTGCCTTGCAATACGATCCACACTTGTTTATTATACCCCCACTTGAAAAGTGGGGTATATAGTGATGGGGTTGTCCGTCCGTCCTTCCTTCCGCCCGTCCGTTACACCAAAGGGTACTCATCTCTTATCCGCAACTCCTCCTGAACCAGTGAAAAGATTTTCATGAAACTTTAACACAGTTTTTATGACATAATGAAGATGTGCACCTCTTATTTCAGAATTTGATTTGATTGATTTTTTGGGTTTCCCATAGCAAAACATGGACTTAGCCATTACATACTAGTGGGTACACATCTCTTATTCGCTACTCCTCCTGAACCACTGAATAGATTTTCATGAAACTTTAACACAGTCTTTATGATGCAATGTAGATGTACACCTCCTATTTCAGAATTTGATTTGATTGATTTTTGGGGTTTCCCATAGCAAAACATGGACTTAGCCATTACATTACGAGTGGGTACCCATCTCTTTTCCACTCCTCCTGAACCACTGAATAGATTTTCATAAATCTTTAACACAGTGTTTATGACATAATGTAGATGTGCACCTCCTATTTCAGAATTTGATTTGATCGATTTTTGGGGTTTCTCATAGCAAAACATGGACTTAGCCATTACATACTAGTGGGTACCCATCTCTTATCCGCTACTCCTCCTGAACCACTGAATAGATTTTCATGAAACTTTAACACAGTGTTTATGACATAATGTAGATGTGCACCTCTTATTTCACAATTTTATTTGATCGATTTTGGGGGTTTCCCATTGCAAAACATGGACTTAGCCATTACATTGCTAGTGGGTACCCATCTCTTATCCGCTACTCCTCCTGAGCCACTGAATAGATTTTCATAAAACTTTAACACAGTGTTTATGACATAATGAAGATGTGCGCCTCCTATTTCAAAATTTGATTTGAATGATTTTTAATTTCTGGAATCAAATGGGGGTGTGGGGGTATTTATTAGTGAGCTTTGCTCACAGTTTTTCTAGTTTTGATTTGGTCTGAAGCTTTGGTATTATAAGTTGTACCTTGTCTCCCCTTTCAAGTCCGTCACTCATCTACTTCCTGTTTGCCTAAATCTATCTGGCGGAGGCATTCGTGTCCCATGGACACATTTTCTTTTATTTCCACTATAGCCATATATTGAAGGTTTTCGTCAAGGATTTCTCGGCTTATGTATGTAGTAATGATTTGATATTTTGTTTAAAGCTTTGATATGATGAGTTGCACTGTGTCTCACTTTTTCAAGTCTGTCGCTCTTCTACTTCCTGTTTGAAGATAGCTTTGATTATTCGCATTATACCCGTATATTAAATTTTTCCTCAAGGATTTCTCATCTTCTGTGTAGTAATGATTTTGAAATTTGGTCCGAAGCTTTAGTGTGATGAGTTGAACCGTGACTCCCCTGGCTTTTAAAGTCCTTAACTGTACCATGTCTCCCCTGGCTTTTAAAGTCCTTAACTGTACCGTGTCTCCCCTGGCTTTTCAAGTCCTTAACTGTACCGTGTCTCCCCTGGCTTTTCAAGTCCTTAACTGTACCGTGTCTCCCCTGGCTTTTCATGTCCTTAACTGTACCGTGTCTCCCCTGGCTTTTCAAGTCCTTAACTGTACCTTGTCTCCCCTGGCTTTTCAAGTCCTCAACTCCTCTACTTCAAGCTGTTTGACGATATTTTTCCCCTTTATTTTTTGAGGATTTATCACCATGTTCACTCTTGTTAAGAACACTTGTATTGTGTCCCAACAGACTTTAATTTTGCACTTTCTATATTGATTCAGTGTTCATCGAGCCGGGGTACACTAGTAACTGGCTGCTATTCGGCAACAGCTCAGCCTCTTGTCTTATATTGTAACAGATAGTGGTTAGGTTTGAAAATCAAAAAATGTTCAGCATATCAAGATCTACCGGCATGGAAATTTTAAAAAATCCAAATACCCATATAGAAGTTATTGCCCTTTATTGGTCATTTTTTGTGATTTAATACATTTTGTCTTATTTCAAAAACTATTTGAGGTAGAAGTCAAGTTCAAATTGCAAACAAGATGTGTTTGGGAAACACGTACTACATATGCCCTCAGATTCTACAGTAAAATATATTAAAAATACCAAATTTTACCCCTTTTTGACCTCTGTGACCTTTGGCCTAATTTTTTTTGCATATAATTTATGTTCCTCTTGACAAGACCTACACACTTGCCAAGTATTAAAAGTCTATCTTACATAGTTCAAAAGTTGTTTATTTCCACAAAAACATCCAATTCAACCCCTTTATTCTGAAACAGATGAAGCCCCTTTGGGCCTCTTGTTTATTGAAATTGTTTTAATGGTTGAATGTATCTGTTTAAACATGCTATAAGAAATCTACAGAAAAATACTGTATCAAGATCCAACGAAAAATTTAAAAATTCATTTTCTTCCGTTTGTCCCCTTTTGGGCCTCTTGTTTCTTAAAAACGGTAAATGCTACCTCAAATCTGTCTACATACTACAGTTGCGCAATTTTATTAGCAATAACATAAAACAGACCCTGTTTCAATAGGATAAATAATAAGGATTCTACAGTCAAGTATGTGAAAACAGACAATTTCACCATTTTTAACCTCCGTGACCTTGACCTTTGACCTGACCTAAATTTTTTGTACATATTTATATTCCTCTTGACTAGACCTATACACTTGCCAAGTATGAAAAGTCTACCTTACATAGTTCAAAAGTTATAGCCAAGGTTAAAGTTTCGGACGCACAGACAGACAGAGAGACAAACAGACAGACAGACAGGACAAAAACAATATGCCCGATCCTCGATCTGGGGCATAAAAATGTTCAGCATGTCAAGGACTACATTTTACTGAACATGGTCAAGTTGTCCGAACTTATCAAAGATGGCTTCAAACAGGAAACTTAGTTATTGGAAACATTTTCAAAGATCTTCTTTTCTGAAACTACCAGGCTAATCGGAACAAAACCGTTTTCATTCAAAACACTAAATATACCATAAGTTTGCTACTCACCATTGTAGTTTGCTAGTCATCGTTATAGTTTGTTACTCACCGTTTTAGTTTGCTACTCACCATTATAGTGAGCTACTCACCATAATAGTTTACTACGTATTATATAGTCATTTTTCCCTTATTTTGGTTTAAATACTTTTTACTTAAAATTCTTTGAATTAAGCACAATTTCTTCTAGAAATTATGCATTGTTTATTGAGATATTTTTTCCCTTAAATTTATTTTATATATTATTTTCACAAAATTTACATAAATCTTTTATTCAAATATTTCTTGTAAGTTTTCTTTAACATCATCTTTCACAAAGTTTTGATAAATCTTTTCTATTTCAAAAAGGGTTTAATTGAGTCCTTTGTATTAATGTCACAAGGGATTTCAGTCAGACACTTGAACTGAGCTGTTAAAATAAAGACAAATAGACTTTTCTTTGTTAATCCCTTGTATTTCACACTAAGGGGGACGCTACAAACTTAGGGGATTAAAGCTGTATATCTCATTCTAATAGCTATTCTGATAGGTTATGACATTGGCCCTCTGTTACCAATCTAAATTTCTTTGCTGCCATTGGACAATTTTAAACAAGTTCCGTAATCCCATATAAAAAGCTATGTTTGGCTGGATACCGCACTTATGTGCGTATCCAGACCAATAAACGTTTAGAAACTTATATTATTTTTCTGATATTTACAGGCCGACGACCAAAGACTTTAAGTCATTTCTGTTGTCCAGCCCTACAATATTGGTCCGAACAATTACACACACTAGAGAGCTAGTTCCCAAACAAAGTCTCTACCGAAGCAGAAAATCTCTTTATGTTAACTGGTGGAAATCCAAAAATCCCGAAGTGTGTGTAATTTGATGCCAACTTGGACCAGATCATCACCATTCAACAGTGACCCGGAGAGAGAGCTCATTATGATCACCGGAGGAACACCAATTAACCATCAAGCAAGTATGGATATAAATGGTGCAGAAACAGCTTCTTGTGGACAAGATATTTCCACAGTTGTTAGTCCTGTTACGACAGCAAGCTCACAAGTAAGCCAAACACCTTCGACTGTAACTGTTACAGTGCCTGCTGTAACCACTATGACAACTATGTCAACTACACCAACAACAACAACCATACAACAACCAGGACCATCATCCATGGCTTATAGTCTTCAAAATAATCAACTACCAGGCCATCAATTTCAACAATCTGGTCATTTGCAATCGACAAGGCCACCTGCAACCACTGCACATCAAGTTCAATATGTTGCAGTGCCTCAATACCAAATGCCAGTGCCACCGCATTTGATGCCTGTGCGAAAATTTAGTGGCAAAGGATCCATCGTGCAGTGGTGGCATTCATTTATAGCATACATGACTGTACAAAACTTAACAGAACCTATTATTTGTCAACATTTTCATAGTTATTTGGATGGGGATGCTCTTCAGTGGTTCTGGAATTTAAACAGT
>MJUU01054103.1:18055-41550 GCA_002080025.1 Modiolus philippinarum | reverse complement strand
GTTTTTACACATATATTGGTATATGAAGTTCCAAATGCTTTGATTTGTTCTGCACTAGAAAGACACAGTCAAGTTGTCGAATTTCGCATATACAGAAATTAAATTAACAGTAATTTCGGTATTTTTGTTATTTAATATTTTTTTATTCTTGTTGTCCTCAAGATTCACTATTTGAATACGACATTAAATTACCATTTGAAAAATAGAAAAAAATCTCACCTTCAGAGAATGGAATACAAATAAGTGTTAAACTCGATACACTATAAAACATCCACATTCTACAAATATCCGTTTCGCATTATTTAATGTTGAATTAAATGCTATCAATGTATATGCTGGGTTAATAATTATCTTCCGTCTACGTGCTTAACAAGCTGTCAAAATTCCAGTCAAATATTACATATAAAGGTAACATTCAAATATGATGCAATATATAAATTTACAGCAGCGGCTATTGGTTTCTGGTAAATGATTTAATAAATATTTCAGTATTAGGAAATTACTGGTATTAGCATTGTAAATGAAATCATATTGATTAGTTATATCTTGATATTCCATACTTGTATGTTAACATTTCAAATACCATGGAATAAATTTTCCATCAACGCTTATAGCACTTCCTCAGGACTTTGCACTCTGGTCACTTCACTGTTTTGTGATTTTTGCACCAAATTTTGCAGTATTATTTATAACATATCACATACTTAAAATATCTATCAGCTTTTTTTATCAATTTTTAATGTGTTCGTTTATATTTCTGAAAAGATTTGATCGTACATTATTCCGGGAATTTTTACAAAGGATATGGGTTAATTGGACAAGGCCATAAATGTGAACACCTATTCCCTGTAAAGCCACAGTAATAGTTCATTCTTAAACACATTCGTCAGCAGGTGTTGAAATTTGCTAGAATTAAGAAAATGGCAGCACAAAGCATTATTTAAAACATATCTAATTTTTAAAGGTTCAAGGTAGGTTCTTTTTTAAGTCCGAGTCCATATTTCAGTCCAAATCTAATGCTACTTTCGGTGGGGTAAACATGTTTTCTAGTGGCTACAATCATTTTTTTTTCATTGTTGCATTTATAAGTATTTCCCAAAAGATTACAATCTATATAAAGTTTTAAATATATTAGGATAAGAGGACCAGCAATAAACTCATCAAGATGAAAAATTGTCCATTCATATTGTCACCATCTGTCATGATAAATAACCCTGTCTTGATATTATTTCATTGGTTTTTGGTCATGACACCTCGACAAACGGACAGGTTCTGCATTTTCGCACTTGTAGAGATTAAAACAAATTTAAAGTGGGTTGCCTAGAAAAAAATGGGTCTCTGGGTCATATATCTGACATCTTTATACCCATCTGATCGTTTTGAGTAAATATGATGGATAATATTGGAACCACTTGTTGAAATAAAATAGAAATTTGTTTTATAACTTATGACAGTAAGTGTTTAAATAGTAAACAGAAACGTATTTCAAAGATGTTTTGATGTTTATTAGATAATTCGCTATTGATCCATAACTATATCAAGATGGGTTTAAAACATATTTCCTTCTAAAGGTGCAAAATAATAACTTCTACATCTAATGGAGCTGAACTCTTTATAAATTTATTTGTTGACTTTTTGGCAAGAGCTAGTCTATTTAATACTACAGATGCTTTAAGAAAAACAATTTGAAAATTCATAAATATAACAAATGCGCATACCCCAATAATGATATGGAAATTACCCAAAAATATTACTCTGATATGAAAAATAAAAACAATAAAAAGAAAAGACCTAAAATGGAAGAAATTTCAAATCAAGAGTCATACAAAGCAAAGATATAAAATATTTTTATGTCCAAAACAAAAACCTCGAAAAGTTATATTTACCCACTCAAAAAACTCATTCAAAAGATTTCTGAATATAATTTATTGCCAACTGACAGCTACATTTTATAATATCATTATATCTAAAGTCATCTTCCTGGAAAAAGTCTTGGAAGATCCAAGACTTATCCAAATTGACAATTAAGGTGATAGAGTTAAACAGCGGGCACTTAAACAATACTAAAACTACATGTCCCGTTATACTAAGAATTTGTGTAATGAACCATCAATGATGGTCGTCAGCAGGTATCGTAGTTCAAAATTTTACTTTCAGAATTCACTAAGAGATCATCACTGAGCTAAGCCTGAATAATGAATGAAAGGATATGGAGTAAATGCACATGAGACAAAGTCTCTACAAATACATGGTATAAACAAAGGAACAACGCTTTTTTGTTCCTCTTTATCTTGAAGTCAACATTAGGCCATCAACAAATTGAGCTTTGTATCTTACTCTGATTTACTGTAGGTCAAGGTCAAAATAGTGAGGCGTGGGCAATTTAACTAGGTGGTCAGAATTACATTTGGAAATTACAAAAAAAAAATAATAAATGACAAAATTTGAAAGAATGATTTTATATCTATATGAGAAATTTTCTCACTAACAAGTACACCATGATTGAAATATAAAGAGAGCAGACATCTCTCAGACGGATAATATTTTTACGGACTCCACACTGCAGGAGAGACAAACTCCAATTGTAAATAATGAATGAAAGGATACGGATTAAATGCACACGACACAAAGTCACATGAAACATATTTTGACGTCAGCTCCCTAATACTTTATTCTTTTATAATGATCTAGTTAGAGATATTTCGAAAGCATGTTTTATGCATCCAATTTTTATCAGCAATGAATCCATTCGAAAGCAACATTAATAATTCAAACTAATAACAAAATACTGAGGTAACTGTGAATTTAGGTGTATCAAAGAGTTTTTATGGTTATTTTTTATGAACTTGCTAACTTTAGATCAATGTGTTAAGTTATTTAGTCGGAGTTTATTGGCTGCCATCTTGATTTAGTTTGAAACATTAAAATTAAAACACTCCAAGTAGACCACTTAAGGACTTTTATGACCAAGTTTTCTTCCCATTGGCTCAGTAGTTTCGGAGGTGAATGTCTTTGAATGCATTTCCTATAGGGTCCTATGCTAAACCATCTTCACATTGGCGGCCATCTAAGATGAGGTAAAACATAAAAATCAAAAACTTTAAAGGGGACCATCCATGGGAGATTTCTATCAAGTTTGGTTAGCTCAGTAGTCTCAGAGAAGAAAATATTTGAATGCATTTCCAAGAGGGTCCCTGTGTTAAACTATGTTTTACATTGGTGACCATCTTGGATGATGTAGAAAATACAATCACAAACTTTGAAGCAACCCGGACCTACTTTGATTAAAACATCTAAAAGGGAGTTTATTATAAACTTATTAGTGACTTATATTAAAGATCTACCCTTTTTAAGACTAAATGCTACATATATTTCGAGAAAAAAAATTTAAACTTTATACATTACATAAACACAACCCCCCCCCCCCCTTTACAAGAAAGGGAATATTTTTTATTACAAACAGTGACACAACCCGTTAACTTCAACAGAGGCAAACCACGATCTTAGGCTTTAAACTTGTCATTGTAAAGCCGGAAAAAAATTTTTTTTTCATTTATCTCACTATTGAATTTGCTTTATTTATCTTGTACTTGTATTCATTATCTAAATGAAATTTTATGAAATCATTTGTAAAAGAAGTGTTTGCACTTTATTAATTACATTTAATTACACGGTTGAGATTAATTAATCGCACGGTATTGGGTTCTATCATATGATTTGAAAAATATCGGAAAGATCATTTACCTATATAAATTAAGTCATTTATGCTTAAAAACGTACTTTAAATGATGTGTTTTTTTTCAATATAAATGTGTTATGTAATTCCATTGGATTAATAAAAAGTAAAAGTAAAATGACATTAATACACGGTACATAGGTGCACATATTATGACACAAGAATGACATTAATACACGGGACATGGGTGCACATATTGTGACACAAGAAGGATGCGGGATTTTTCACCTGGAACATATGTGTCTTAAGACCTTTTTCATTGTAATGTCATATTAAACAACCAACTTAAAACTCCATATTCTAATCGCTAATAAGATTTTCTTTCTGTAATCGAACTTTTTTCAGGTCAGAATATACCCTAAATATACATATTCCATATCCCTTTATTTGTTCATGAACATTACAAAAATGTATCAAAAATGTGTTTGCCAGTTAGTTCCTATACCATTAACAATAAGAGCATGGTACCAATGTTTCTATATATCATTTGTAAATGTCGCTGGAAACACCTAATTCCGTCTGTTATTTTACTAAAACAACGGCAGTACAATAAAAAGGAACAAAGGAGGGTAATTTACAAAAATCGAGGTCCAAAGACATAACCGAAATGAGGACACAGAAAACAATGACGTTTGACACAGAAAACAATGACGTTGTATAAATACAAACCATTGAAATAGAAATCACAACATTCAAAACAAAAGCATTCACAGTGAGAATTCCCATGAAACTGAAAGCGACATCAGGTGCTCCGGAAGAGTAAGCATGTCCTGCTCCTTTAACAGCATACGTCAAACTATAAGTGAGTCAATCTTGGAAAATGTCAAAATCGGTAGTCAAATCTGGGAAGACGTGAATCTCGCTGAAAAAGTCCACTTTCATTTGGGACATTAACACGTCATATCTGTCAATGATGTTATGGTTACGGCCATAGAAATTCTTGAGGGATGAAATTAACATAGGTTGAACAAATCCCTGACTAAGCAGTTATTGGGCTATTAAAAAAATCAATGTACAAACTACATGCTCGACAGTAACACATCAACTGTGAAATGTACACTCAATAGGCCGAAGAGATACATGTAGGTATATTGCTGCTGAGAAAAGCAAAGTTCACAATTTGGAAATTAAAATCATCACGATTGTCATATAGCTTAGATTTCAAACGTCCATCTTCGTCAATATAAAACAAAAGGTCTAGGTACATGTACGAAGCTGAAGTAGGTGTGTCAATGGTTTCTTGAATTTCAAGGTCATTTGGATAGAACTGATGTAAATATGCCTTTAATTTAGGATTATTTAGAGAATAATTCATTAGATATTTGATCAGAACATATCACCTTGATTTCAATTTATTTTATTGCAGATGCCAGTCCAAGTAAACTCAATGATAAATGACTCGTTTTGAATTGTGTTAATAGACCTCGATGTGATATGCCGAATTTTAAACTTTTTGTCCCGCAGTCGGCCATTTTGAATCTGATGTGGACTTGCCGGACGTTATACATTTCAATGTTTGCCAACAAAGAATAAGTTCCAATAAGAACAGAAGCTACATGCATTTAAAAAAAAATTGGATGAAAAATATTGTAATACAAAACAATTTAACAGAATTGAGGACAACGTCAAATTGCCAAAAGTCAAATAGTTTGAACTCCAGAAAACAAATTGATCTTGGGATTCTTCAGAGTCCTAAGCATACGTTTCCAATATTGCAACCTCCAAAATCGAAGAAGCATTTATTAAAAATTGGTTTTACGTCATTTTGGTTACGTTTTTAAATTACATTGAATATTGAAACATCTCTTGTTGATTACCGATATGACATTCATACAAAACATATAGTTCTCTTAACCGTAATATATCAGAACGCTGTAGAAGATTATTGGGTACAAATTTATAAATCACATGATTTATTTCAAGGTTAACACAGGAGAAAAAAAAGGGCTGACAATATCTAATGGCTGAAGATTTTTTTTTTTTGCAAAAATCGTGCTTGTTAATGTATGCCGTTTTAAGCCTTGCAATATTTTTACATGATTGTAATGGTAATGTTCAAAATAAGCAAATCGGAAATTCGAATGGTTATTAATATTTGAACACTAACTGCTATAAATATTCACAGTCATATACAAGATTCGGTTAAAGGATTTCCCCGGTGTATGCTGACGTAAAGAACTAATTAAAAGTAATAATTTAAGCCTACAAGCATTTTTAAAAGAAACAATGCAAGCCAACATTAAGGTTGTTTTACCTATATTGCCTAAAGCTACATGAACGGTTTGACATTGCTCTCTGTTGAATGATTTAAGATATTTTTGTAACAACTTAAATGATTAATAGGATCTTGCATAAGGTCATATTAAAGATCGGGATATCTTTCACAAGTGTAAGAAATTTCGTCTTTTCTCGAGTGGAGCGTAGCGGAACGAGAGGAAAAGACGTAGAATTTCTTACACGAGTGAAAGATGCCCCGATCTTTAATTTTGATCGTATGCAAGTACCTATTTCTTACGTAAAAAGCGAAAAGAAACGTCTGGAAACCTTTACTGTTTGAACAACGTTGTCGCCATTTGAGTATTCTTTACATTGTGACGTCAGGTGTTGTATGACGTTTAGTCATGGTTGCAATTGTTGTATCACAAAAATCAACACGTCTGGTTGTTCATTTACCGATGTGAGATGAGGTCGCGTGCATCGATCTCACATGGGTCATCTCCCACTGTAAACGAACATTTACGGAAGAATATTTACTATTCTAAAGAATTCATTGAGATGTTACATTTCCATATTAGCTATTTCAACCTTTTTTTCCGATGTTGCCATTGTCCTTGGATTATTTGTTTTGGATTGACGGTTCGGATCTCACTTACTTTATAACTGCGGATTACTTTTTTTCGCATTATCAATAATATTAAATACTAATGCAATTATATATGGCACGCCGTTTTAAGCATCAGGTCATTGAGTTATACTCACAGTTATCAACAACAAATTATCGAGTTATATCTTTATTTATCTTTCCAGTTATTTCTTTAGGTATTACTACTGCCATTGTTTGAAAATAGTACCCCAGCAAGAAATATTTCCGCAAAAGTATGATTTAGTCACTGTTTTAAGGAGTATTCCATCGTGCAAAGGTCTTTCCAAAACCAAATTCACAGTAATTTCGGTACATGTATTTTGTTATCAATTACTTAAACGTTCCATTTCGATCCCATTTGTTCAAGTTTCGTGTAAGTTTTTATACACCTTTTAGTTTTAGGATGAAGAGATATAAATTGTTAAAATGAACGTATGCATAATAGAATTGATTGGGGCATTACTGTTTGATATAATATCATACTCTTTAACACCCTATGTTATTGTCAATAAATACTTTTGTCATTTAACAATACTTTAAAAACTTTCTGTCATTTAACAATATCTAATTTAAAGAAAATTTAGTTTAAACCTAAGGAGTATATCCCTCTTGCATGGCTCTGTCCTTAGCTAATTTTGGCTTTCTTTTTTAGATCTTTCGGTAATTTGTTCTTTGCCAGCTTTACACATATTTCAATTCATGGATTTCCAAATGATTAGATTTTATCTGCACTAAAAAGACAAAAGTTGTCGAAATGCGCATATGAAAAAACTAAATTCACATTTACTACGATATTTTGTTATTTATTATCACATAGCCGATCCCACTGCTGGTAGATTGTTAGACCCGGAGGCTATTCACCCGGTACAAGCACTTTGGTGCTGGGCCGAAAACCGATTTGATTTGAAAAGCTGCAACATCTGAATTTAAGACAATTTTGTTAAATGCTAAGTAGTATTTCCCTCTTGCATAGCTCTGCTCTTAGCTGATTATGGCTTTCCTTTTTAGATCTTTTGGTAATTTGTTCTCTATTAGGTTTACAATTATTTGGATTAATAGATTTCAAAATTTTAAGATTTTATCTGCACTGAAAAGAGATACACATACATATATTTGATGTTACTGATTATTCGGATTACGTGTCGTTTTATGCGTTTTAAACATTTTTTGAAAAGATGTATTTCCTATTTTTGGGTTATAGTGCTGCTGAATAGAAATTAATTTCCGAAATGGCCATACAGCTCATTAAAATTATTGCAGTTGGAGTAAACATATGTGTTATGGTCATATGTTCATTTACTCAATATCCTTTCGTAAAATATCAAATACATATACAGAAAATTAATTCACAGTAACTTTGGTAATTTGTTATTTGTAACTCATGATTAAAGTCAGTCAGACTCAAGATCTTTAATAAACTCTTTCTCGTAAATAGTGTTTATGCATAACCTTTTTCAATTATTTTCCTTAAAACTTCAGTGAAGTTGACACCAATAGATCATATCGAAAAAAATATCTATTTATAAGGATATAAAAAAATCTTATGAATAGAAGTTTCAGTTCTGTGTTGATCTGGATTGTAGAAAACACAAGCATTTTGACCCATAAAAATTATTACAGGGTCAGGTTGGTAGGATTGATTCAACTATTGAGTAAACTCTAATATATTTGAATTTAAGTGTTCATTTACCTTAAAACGTAGGTGTCTTGAAATTCAACGTACGACCCCCTCGAGTCAAAAAGAAGAAGCAGTTTTAAAACATTAATCGAATGGGGTGTGTAATATTTAAAGATTTTGGATGTGAATTTAATTTATACAAGGCATACAAAGTATTTGTATTTTTTAGGTTATCAAAACACTATTCGTTTTGAAATAAAAATAAGGAAATAAATTACGAAACTTTAAGGTAAAGGGTTGATTAAAAGTGCAATTGGTTTGTTACAAAGGTTGGTGATCAGCAAGAAAATAATAAACGTTTAAACTCTAAAGAAGTCATATATGATGTGAATGTTGATATTGTATTGGTTTAGAATGTTACAAAATATTCTTTGTGTCATCGGTTTTTTTTTGTTTTTTTTTTGTTTTGTTTGTTTTGTTTTTGTTTTTTGTTTTTGTTTTTGTTTTTTTTTTTTTTNNTGTTTTTTTTTGCATTTTTCGTCATTTTAATACAACAATTTACAGATTAAGGAATGCATACTGCCACTTGGTTCATTGAATATTAGTTTCTTCTATAAGGGTATCGTCTAACCAATTGTCATTTTACATTGTACTGGATCGACAACAGATAGTTTTGAATTGACAAAATTCCGAAAATGTGTAACTCTAAGCTGTATATCATTTTACTTGTGAACCGATCTGTCCTAAGCTGTTTTTCGAAGACCTTTAGATAAATTCTATCTTTTATACATTGCCCTAGGATGACTTGAAGACGAAAATCAATAACATCAATAGAAAATTGTTGTAACACTTAATTAATTCTGCCTTTTATTTTTTAGGAATTTTGTCCAAGGTACATTTACTCAATATCTCTTTATTTTGATTATTTATGTAAGCGTTTTCAAAGTATTTGGATTTTATCTGTGCTGAAAACATTGCTGAAAATATATAAGTTATCGCACGCACATATTTACTACAATTTCTTAAGTTCCATTTAAGACGTGATAAATTTATGATTCTTTGCTGAATACAAACACTCCGATACTATCCTTTGAACAATGAAAGAATTGCATTAAACATATATATTCAAACAAGTTATAATTTTAGTCTGATGAAAATTGCTATTTGTTCTGAGTAACAAAATGGTTACAGTCCGAGGAAACAACGATGTATTTCAGCGTTTTATGTAGCATGTTCATTGCATTTTAAAAGGAAATGTGTATTTTTGCACAGTTTGTACAAAGTTCTAGCATATATGCATACGAAATTTCTCACGAAATTAGAATTTAACGTATATGACCAGATACTATAATTTAAAACCAACTAATTTCTGTATTATAAGCCTTAAAAAATTTTGCTATATAACAAATAATATTCGTCCAAGATAGAGATAAATATTCAAATAAAATAAGATACAACTATTAAAATAAAGTAGCAGATTACAAATTTGATTGTAGAAACTTTAATGTTAATGTATTGCTTTCAAAGAGAATAAAACATCGAAGCAACTCTTCAGATCATTATTTATCAATAAATATCAAAATAGAAACAGTAATTTTAGCCCGAAGGGTTTTGTGGTATAAACTGATAATTCTTTTAATTAACTGTTCCAAAAAATTTTGTTGATTTCCGTGTATATTCTCAATTTCTCCATATAATTGCTGACAGCAAATAAAAACACCAGACGAAAGTTCATGTCATTGAGTTCCACGATATTCTCAACTCTTTATTTTATACGACAGGATAAATGAACATGAGACCATAACACATATGATACTCCAACTGCAATCATTTTAATGAGCTGTACGGCAATTTCGGAAATAAATTCCTCAACGGCAGTATACATGGGAAATCCATTATTTAAAAGAAAGTGTTTAAAATGCTTAAAAGCAAACGAATTCCAATAATAATCGGTTATATCATATATATAACTAAGGTCAATTGACAGAGGGAGTTAGACCTTAGGTTTTAAAATTTATTTATTTGATATTTGTTAAAAACAAATTAAACAAAATATTATTTCTAATAATTTTATTTTGTAGGAAATGTTTAATATTTTTTATTCCATGTTATGCTAAACGTAAGAAAGGTCCTTCACGTTTTTAATTTCAGTGTAGTATTTAAAATGGGAAAAATTCTTAATATTCGATATAAAAAAATTCTTAAATACTATTAAACTCTAAGTGATATATGTTAAATAAGATAACAAAATGTTTAAAACAAATACACATGCTTAAATTAAAACTTAAACAAAACGTTCCATTTCCTAAATCTTAAACTCTTTTTATAGGGATTTTGTCCCATGTACATGTACTCCCTTTCCCTTTATTTGTACATTTACACTGTACAGGCAATTCAAAATTAAAAGAAAAAGATGTATAGTATACATGATATATATTGATTTTCTTTTAACAAGAGTAAGCTTTGTCTTAAAAGATACTGATGAGCAAAGGTGATATCGTGCCTTTGCTTTACCGTATTCCCTTTGAAATTCAGTACATTTTTTAATTGAAGTACAATATTTAACATTAAGGAGAACACAGAATTAACAGTTAGAAACACACAAAAAAGATAAGTGTTATAAATTGTTTAAAGGGTAAATTCGCAAAAAAACTAAAATGTGATATTATTTTCATTATCTATATTAATGTTTCATTCCAAAGGATAAGTGCATGAGTTCGATATTTCAATGAGTAAAATAAAAATTTTGCCTTAATAAAATGCAACCAGATGCTTTCAATAGTTTGCATTGCTCATCTGGACAATGGATGACAAGTCAAATCAATAAACAGATTAGTGAAAGGGTCCAGTCAATCACTAAGCTAAAGGACCTCTATAAAATAGAGTCGAATTCCACCATCGATTAAAATCTTCGATGAAAGGATGGCCATTTAAGGTTCTGTTATTTTATGTTTTTTTTCTAGTATTTTCGGAGGTATTTAGATGCCTGTTAAAGGATCCTATGCTTATCTTGGTTTTCTTCACATGGTGGCAATTTGAATGACTGCAGGTTTGAAGGAATCATTTTTCGAAGTAAACGTTAAATGATAGGTAAAAGACACACGGTGGGAAGTCGTGATAGTCAAACATGAAACCGGAACTAGCTTAAGCTAGCATTTTGGTAACGACGGTCTATGAGTACGAAAATCCCCCTCTCTATACCGTTAACCAATAGTATAATAAACATGCGATTCAACCCCCACTGGTAGACTACTAACTGTAAATCAACTATCTGATGATGATTAACCCAAATTTGAAAAAATTGGTCAAGGGTCAGTATCTGGTAAAATATACAAGGAAAAACGTTGATCCTCTTCAAAGGCAATATTCTAATAAGGCAATAATTATTCCCGTCAATTCAACCGATACTCCATTTAAAAGGCCTATTCATAGCTGATTTTGGCATTACATTAAGATCATATTGGTTATTTGTTCCCTATCAGTTATTGGATATCTTTGAGTTTATGGTCTTCCAAACGTTAAGTTTTTATCTACTCTGAAGAGACATAAGTTGTCGAAATGTGCATATGCAGAAAATAAATTCACAAAGATTTCGGTATTTAGTTATTTGTTAGCACTGGGTCGATGCCTCTGCTGGTGGACTGTTAGTCCTCGGAGGTATTCGCCAGTCCAGTAGTTAGTACTTCGGTGCTGACCGAAAGCCGATTCTACTTGGAACCTTGCAATATCTAAAGTTGCTGCTGGAGTTATACTAAAAGTTACAAAATTAATTGAATTTAGATACTTATGAAGTAATAAGGACTATTTCACCTGATATAAGCTCCAATTTAAAATGATTTTTGAGTTACTGTAAGTTTATTTTGATTCTATAATCCAATAGAAATACGTCTTGATGTGGTGTCAAGTATTTTTCACTTAGTAGCTATGTGATTTAGTTTCATGTACATGTCAGTATTTTCATTTGAGTTTGTGGCTGTGTGATTAGTTTGCTATTGTTACTTCTCTCTGATGCAATTTATTATGGCAAAAGTGTAGAGGGTACCGAATTGCTTCAGTAAATATGTATGAAATGTAGCCTTTATTTAAAGTAGAAACGGTGAATAAATCCCAAAGAACAATCTACTAAAGTTTTTTTTTATATTTCTCAAAGAATTTGATGGCAAAAAAATACAAATATTAACATTATTAAATATTATTAAATGTACTGGAACTTTGAAGTTTTAAATTTTTGAATAAGGAAACTGAACAGTAACATATGTTTACAAAGAGTTTTGTCATAGGGTCTGTAAGTCTCGTCATGTGACTCACGAGAATCCACGATAAACCGGCAATTCAAAAACGTTTCCCGCCGAAACATGACGTCTGTGGATTATGACGTTCAAATTTTTGTTTGAAACGTCATATATCTTTGTTTAAAATGCAACTTGCGGGTAGTTTTTGGTCCCGAGAGTACAAAAATTGTACGAGACTTACAGGCCCTATTAAATTGGTAAGGTGTTCGTGTTTCCTTCGATCTCATCGAATATATATTTCGTAAGAATAAATGAAAAAAATACAAAAATATCCAAGCTGCAGAAAAAACGGTACATTTTGTTTTGCTATACATGTGTTTCAAGGAGTAACCTTTCATCTGCAGCATTAGACCCCTCACCCATTTTGATGTTTTGCTTTATTACTTCAGTTCCCACAAAATTCCTATTTTTCATCCTTCACTTTTCACTTTACAGATTACAGCATTACATTAGCATTAAAAAAATGAAAACATCTTACCTTCTGAGAATCGAATGCAAATAATTGTCAAACTCGAAACACTTAGAACATCTACATTCTACAAATATTCCTTTCGCATTATTGAATGTTTAATTCATTTCTACCTATCTATATGCTGCTTTGTAATAAGGCTAATTAGGAGCTCTGTATAATTTTATTTGTGAATTGTTGGCAAGAATTTTTCTATTTAATAATACAGATGCTTTAAGAATTTGTAAAATTTATAAATTTTATAAAATATACACACCCGAAAAGGATTTTTTTTTATAATAACAGATATTGAAACTTTCAAAAATACTATTCTAATATAGGTTAATAAAATGAAAGCGATAACAAGAAACGACCTCCATGGGTGAAATTTCAAATCACCGGTCATACTCAGCAAAGAAACTGCACAAGAAAACACACATCAGAGGTAAAAAATTAACAGAAATTTGAGACGACCGGTTTCGGTACCGGCACCTGCAAAAAAAAGCGGCGTGACTCAAAACAGTAAAACAGAGTTAGGTTTTACCTGTATTTAGGTAATTCAGATTTATTATGATGTGTCATGGTTGACTATTTGAAGTTTAAACTAAAAAAAAATTAATGTCCAAAGCAAAAAACTTGCAAAATTTCATATATACCTAAATAAAAAGCTATTTCAAACTTTCTCTGAATATATTTTATTGCCAAATAAAAGCTAAATTTTATAGTATCATTATACATAAAGTCATCTTCCGTGAAAATGACTTTAGGTAGATCCAAGTCTTATCCTAATGGACACCAAAGGGTATAAACTTAAACAACGGGTGCGTAAACTCTACTTAAAGTACATGTCTCGTTCGACTAAAATTTGTGAGATTTACCCGCATCTCATCAAAGATGGTCGTCGGGGGTAGCCTTGTTCAACATTTGACTGATTAGAATTCATTAAGCGATCTTCACCGAACTAAGCCTGAATAATGAACGAAGGGATATGGAGTAAATGTACATGAGACAAAGTTTCTACAAATACAAGGTCAAAAAAGCAAAGGGACAACGCTTTTTTGTTCTCCATCTTGAGGTCAACATGAGGCCTCCAACAATGAGATTTGTATCTTACATTAACTTCCCGTAGGTCAAGGTCAAAATAGTGAGGTGGGTTCAATTCACTTATGTGGTCAGAATTACATTTGGAAATTACAAAAATTTAATTTGAATATTTTATCTATATTAGAAACTCACTCACGGACAAGTACACCATAATTGAAATATAAAGAGAGCATACATCTCTTGCACGGATAATCTTTTTAAGGACTCTACACTGCAGGAGAGACAAACTCACGTTGTAAATGACGAATAAAATGATATGGAATAAATGCAGATGAGACAAAGTCACATGGAACATATTTTGACGTCAGTTCCCTTATAATTTATACTTTAAAATGTTCTAGTCAGAGATATTTCGAAAGCATGTTTTATGGATCCAATTTTTATTAGGAATGAATCCATTCGAAAGCAAAATTCATAATTCAAACTAAATAATCAAAAGTGTTTATAAGTTTATTTTTTTCTGAACTTGCTAACTTTAGATAAATGTTATTCCGTCCGTCGGAGTTTATTGGCCGCCATTTTGGATTAGTTTGGAACATCAAAATTAAAAAAACTGTCAAGTGGATCATGTAAGGTCTGGTATGACTAAGTTTGGTTCAATAGTTTCAGAGGAGGTCTTTGAATGCATTTCCCATAGGTCCTTTGTAAAGCTATGTTCAACATATGCGGCGATCTTGGATTAGGTAGAAACAAAAATCACAAACTTTAAAGGGGAAAATCCATGGACAATTTCTATCAAGTTTGGTTCTAACGAGCTTAGAAGTCTCATAGGTGAAAATCTTTGAATGCATTCCCCAGAGGGAATGTTAACTTTGCTCCACATTGGTGGCAAGCTTGGATGATGTAGAAAATAAAACCACAGACTTTGAAGAAGACCAACCCAGCATCTATTTCGATCAAAACATCTAAAAGGGAGTTTATTATAAATTTATACTGACTTATATTGATATAACCAGCCTATTTAAGACTAAATGCTACAGATATTTCTATAAAAACAATTTGAACAATTTATACATTTTATAAACACCCACTCCCTTTTTGCAAAAAAAAAAAAATATTTATTATAACGAACAGTGACAAAACATGTTTACTTCAATAGAGGCAAACAATGACCTTACGATTTAAACTTGTCAATGTAAGCCGGAAAAACTTTTTTTTCATTTTGCTGACTATTGAATTATTTATCTTGTACTTTTATTCATTACCTAAATGAAATTTTATGAAATCGCTTGAAAAAGTAGTTTTTGCACTTCATTAATAACATTTATTTACACGATTGAGATCAGTAAATCGCACGGTATTGGGCTCTATCATCTGATTAAAAAATATCAGAAACAAAAAATGAGCTTGATGATCATTTACCTCTCTAAATAATGTCATTTATGCTTGAAATGCATACATTAAATGATGTAATTTTTTTTCAATATCAATGTGTTATGTAACTCCATCGGATTAATAAAAAGGAGAATGGCATTAATACACGGTACACGGGTTCACATATTGTGACACAAGAGGGATGCGGAACATAATTTTCTCTAGACGTTTTTTATTGTGATGTCATAATTAATCGACCAACTTGAAACGCCATATTCTATTCGCGCATTAAATTTTCTTTCCTGTAATCGAACCTTTTCAGGTCAGAATATACCTTAAATGTACATATTTCATATCCTTTTGTTCATGAACATTAAAAAAATGTATAAAAATGTATTTGCCAGTTAGTTCCTAAACAATAAGAGCATGTTACCAATGTTTCTATATATCATTTGTAAATGTCGCTGGAAACACCTAATTTCGTCTGTTTTTTTGCAAAAACAACGGCAGTAGAATACCGAAGGAACAAAGGAGTGGAATTTACAAACATCTAAGAGTAAAGACATGGCCAAAACGAGGACAAAGAAAACAATGACGATAGACAGCTACAAAGCACAGAAATAGAAATCACAAATTTAAAACAAAGGCACTCACAGTGTCAGGTGCTCCGGAAAGATAAGCATGACCTGCTCTGTTAACAGCACCCATCACACTGTGAGTGAGTCAATCTAGGAAAATGTCAATATCGATAGTCAAATCCGGGAAGACGTGAATCCAGCCAGCTGCAAATCACTTTCATTTTCGACACTAACACGTCATATCTGTCAATGATGTTATGGTGACGGCCAGAGAATTTCTAGAGGGATGAAATTAACATAGTTTGAACAAATCCCTCACTAAGCAGCTTTTGGGACAGTGTTTTTGCTCTGTTCAAAAACTCACTGTACAAACTACACGTTCGACAGTAACGAATCAACTGTGAAATGTACACTCCATAGGCTAGAGAGGTAGGTATATTGCTGCTAGAGAAATAAAATTAAACAACTGGGAAATTAAAATCATCCCGCTTGTCATATACCTTAGATTCCAAACGTCCATCTACGTCAATATACAATAAAGGATCTAGGTACGATGATGAAGTAGGTGTATCAGTTGTTTCTTTAATTTTAACCTCATTTGGATAGATATGATGTAAATATTCCTTAAATGTAGGATTATTAAGGGAAACTACATCGTCTATGTAGCGGAAACTGAAATTAAAGGACTGGGCGAAATGTCTAATTTTCTTTGTGCAAGCCTTTGTAAAAACTTGGCCTTGTACGAGTAAAGGAAAATCAAGGTAAAAGTGGCACACAGTTAGTACCCAGAGGAATCCCTATTGTCTCGCTGAAAAAAAACGAACTACGAATCCGACAAAAATATTTTAATATAATCTTGGACATATTATTTATTATTTTATTTTAATTTGCACGACCCACGTGGAAACAACCAATGATATTCCTCTTAAGATACCATATAAAGGGTTTATACCCGTATTGTTGTTTCAAAGATACTGTTAATTGAAAAAAATGAAAACTTGCTAACTCTACATGTACGCATAGACTAGTCTCCAGATTTGACAAAAGCAACTACAAATTACTTAAGGTATGTAGTAAAATTATTCTTTTTATCTAATTTCAAATGAACAACGGCAGTAGAATACCGAAGGAACAAAATATGATAGAAACAAAATGCTTCAATATTTAGATTAAGTCATTAGATATTTGATCAGAATATATCACCCTGACTTCGATTTATTTTATTGCATATGCAAGTCCAAGTAACCTCAATGTTAAAGAATTCGTCTTGAATTATGTTAATAGACCTCGATGTGATATGCTTAATTTTAAAACTATGTGTCCTGCGGTCGGCCATTCTGAATCTGATGTGGACTTGCTGAACGTCATACATTTCAAAGTTTGTCAACAAAGGACGATTGAAAAAAAATTGGTTCTAATAAGAACAGAAGATACATGCAATATTTTTGAATGAAAAATTGTAATACAAAACAATTTGACTGAGGATAACGTCAAATTGTCAAAGGTCAAATAGTTTGAACTCCAGAAAACAAATTGTTCTTGAGATTCTTTGGAGTACTAAACATACTTTCCAACATTGCAACCACCAAAATCGAAGTAATACTGATTAAAATTTGGTTTTTAGTGAGTTTGGTTATGTCCTAAAATAATATCGAATATTGAAACATCTCCTGTTGATTGTGGGTATAACAATCTTCATTTATACAAAACATATATTTCTCTTAACCGTAATATAGAAGAATGCTGTAGAAGATTATTGAGTACAAATTGATAAATCACATGATGTATTTCAAGGTTAACACAGAAAAAAACCGACAATTTCTTATCGCTGAAGGAAATATTTTTGCAAAAATCTGCTTGTAAAAGTATGCCATTTTGAGATTGATTGATTGAATATTGTTTAACGTCTACTGAGCACTATTTCACCTATATCAAGACGAGAACAAGTTTGTTAATAAATAATCACTTTGGGGTATGGAAAGGGTCATGGGACGGGAAATTTTGACTGCCACAAGTAGGGTGTAATCGAAAGGGGAGGGGGTTTAGCCGTGTAGCCAATCACCTACGGACCATTCAAAAAAGGGCTTGCTTCAAGGTTTCTTTAACGTGCAGGAAGCGTGCCATTTCTTCCAACACGTGGACCCGAGTTTACATCCGAAAGATGGGTTGTGTATTTATTCATCCTGCACAACCCCGGACATCCAGTTTTGGAGGGATTGTACCCATCAGCCTGGAATACTGGGTCTTTTTTCTATATCCCGGGGTTCCCTCGGGATCAGCCCCCTTCAGGAGGGGTCATACCACGGAGGCCGGAGATAGTAGGTCCTATTTCTTTACCCCGAGGTTCCCTCGGGCGTATGCCATTTTGAGTCTTTGAAAAAATTAGACGATTGTAAGGGTAATGTTCAAAGTATACAAATCGGAAATTGGAATAGTTATAAATATTGAACACTAGTTTCTATAAATATTCACATTCATACACAAGATTCGGATAAAGTATTTCCCTCGTGTATGTTGACGTAAAGAACTAATTAAAATTAATAATTTTAGCCTACAGACATTTTTAAAGAAACAATGCAAGGCAACATTAAGTATAAAGGGTTGTTTTTACCTATATATATTGCATATAGCTACATGGACGGTTTGACATCAGTGGACCACAGGACATTGCTCTATGTTGAATGATTTTAGATATTTTTGTAACAATTTTAATGATTATTTACTATTCTAATTGAATTCATTGAGGTGTTTCATTTCCATATTAGCTATTTTAACCTTTTTTATAACTGTAGATTATTTTTTCCGCATTATCAGTTATATTTAATACTGTTGCAATTATTAGTGTTCATATATGGCATGCCGTATTAGACATGGGGTCATTGAGTTATACTTAAAGTTATCAACAACAAAATAGCGAGTTATATCTGTATTTATCTTCCTTGTCATTTCTATATTCATTACTGCCATTGTTTCACAGTACTACCAAACCTCAATAGGTATTTGATCTGTGTTAGCTTTTATGCACTTTTTAATCCAAGGTTGAGGAGACATAAATCAGTCAGATTGTTGAGTTTCTATGTGTAAACGTCTCCATTTTAAACAAAGGTGTTGGCCCGAAATCCGATTTTATTAGAAAACTTGAAATATCTAAATTTAAGAATATTTTGTTAAAACCTTAATAGTATCTCTCTCTTGCATAGTTCTGTCCTTTGCCGATTTTGGCTTTCCTTTTTTGATGTTTTGGTAATATGTTCTCTATCAGCTTTACACATATTTCGATTTATGGATTTCCAAATATTTTTATTTTATCTGCACTGAATAAACATAAATTGTCGAAACGCGCATATGCAGAAACTAAATTCACAGTATTTTCAGTATTTTGTCATTTAAGTCTAAGAAAGCCTACTGCCATTGTTAAAACTGTGAGTCAAACAATCAAGGTCTATGATTGCTATTTGTTCAGTGGCCGACTCCGACCTGCCGTTGGGTGTGGGGCTTTCTCACCGTTCATTGAAGATCTTATGGTGGCTTTGAGTTGTTATTACTCCCCTTTGGGTCGTTGTCTCTTTGAAACATTCCCCGTTTCCCTTCTTTTTTCTATTACCCTTTTCTCGTTTTAAATGTCTACTCCAAACAATTATCTACTTGTATAAAGCTATATGGTTTTATATTGATATTTTTAAATACTTATTCTAATCAGTTAATATACTTAGCAGTTCTCGCCACGATATAGCTCAAATATTGCTGAGGTTTGCGTAAAACATCAATTAATCAATCAATCAATCAACCAAACAATTTTCATATTATCTTCGTTAAAACTAAAATGACGTATACTTTTTTCGTTGAAGCGAATAGATCATATCGTAAACAATCTATTTTCAAGGACATAAAACAATAATCGTGGCTATGAGTTTTAGTAAGTTGCCTTTCGATATTTTTTTCTTTTCTTTTCTGTTAATTGAGTTGAAAACATTTGCCTAAAATATGCAAACTTTGATTTCAGTTCAAGAAAAAAAAAACAAAGGTAGTGACCCATACATTTTATTAGATGTGTCAGGTAGGATAGGTTCCTCAATTTTGTCGATTTTCAACAAAATCTCATAGATATCCATATGCGTGTTTATCTACCTTAAAAAGACGTTTCTTGAAGTTTAACTATTGGCCCCCTCAAGTGAAATACGGAGAATCCGTTTTAAAGCTTTACACAGAAAGGGATGTGTAACTCTTTAAGAACATCAAACAATGAGATTTTGAAAACATTTAGAATTCATAAATAACAAAATACCGAAGTTACTGATAATTTATTTTCTGCATATGTACATTTCGACAACTTATGTCTCATCAGTGTAGATCAAACAAAAACATTTGGAAGTCAATTTACCGAAAAATAAAAATGCAAAAGCCATACAAAACTACAGAATATTATCATTTTTTTAAGTAATCATACCACTTTTCGTTTTGAAAGAAAGAACTAGATAAAGTTCACAAAAACATACAGATCTAAGGTTGAATAAAAGTGAAGAGAAAACTCAGATTAAATGTAAAATGTTGGTAAATCATACGTATCATTTGCTCTTTGCAATGCTAATAGTTAGCATTGACAAAAAAAAAATGTGTTTGAAAATGTCATCGGCCACTCTTTCCGCTGATACTGTTTAATGTAGTAACTATGACTGACATATCGTTTGTACTACGAGAACTAAGTTGATAATGAAATTTCTCACATCGAGTTAAATAGATTTTGCAAATGTTTCTAAAACGAGGCTTGCCGAGTTTTTAAACATTTGAAAATTTATTTAACAAGATGTGAGAAATTTCATAATTAACGTGTTTAAGTTGTAGAAAATGTTTCTCTAATGACATAATGTAAAACACCGAGGATTATGTTCCGAATAAATTTGGCGGGAAACTCTACGAAAGTTGTTTTCTCACTAGAGACGAGAAATATCTTATCACACCGGTCAGACGTTGGTTAATTTTGCTAGAAGTTAGAGAAACATGTATAATTAACAACGGATTATGAAAAAGAAGAATAAAATAAGTGAACAAGGACATATATTCAATAATTTGATTCACTGTATTGTAACTATTTAAAGAGGAAATGAACAAGCAATGTTTTTCTGTAACAGTAATTAAGATAAATAATTATTAATTCAAAAAAAGTTTTGAGAATTAACTAGGTTTTTAATCTTAAATACTATTAAAGCTTTTTTTCCCTTGCAAAATGACAATATTTAGCCTTGTAAGGTATTTGTTATATAAACGATATTTCATTTGATACAATTCAAATTTATTCATGTTAATATACCCTTCAACAGTGTGAAATAATATGAACATTTTTTCACGAATAATTAACAACGGATATATGAAAAAGAACAATAAAATAAGTGAACAATGACCTATATTCAATAATTTGTTTAACTGTATTGTAACTATTTAAAGAGGAAATGATCAAGCAATATTTTTTCTGTAACTGTAATTAAAATAAATCGTTAATAATTTTAAAAAAAGGTTTTAAAAATAACTAGGTTTTTTTTTTTTATCTCAAATAGTATTAGAGCTTTTTTCCCTTGCAAAATGACAATATTAGGCCTTGTAAGGTATTTGTTAAATAAACGATGTTTCATTTGATACAATTCAAATTTATTCATGTTGATATACCCTTCAACTGTGTGAAATAATATGGTCACATTTATCGATGTCATGTCAAATAGATTGGTGACCACCTAATCATATCTCCAAACTCAATTGAACACTTAATGGATTAACAATTTAATCAAGGGAAGGGTCCGAAAATTTAGAATAAATATCTTCGAGGACTCATACAGTAAATGCTAATATGTAATCTCTTATGTTACAAAATATTCTTTGTCTTCATGGGTTTTTGCATTAATTGCAATTTTAATCCACAAGTACAGATTAAAGAATATGTAATACCACGTGGCCCTTGAAATGTAAGTCTATAAGGGTATCGCCAATTCAGTTGTGTTCTTCAGATTAATTTTCTCTTTTGTTGTTTCTTATTTGTTGTGGTTTGTTGTTAAGAACGAATTCATTAAATCTTTCCCCATCGCATCGTCAAGCTTCCTCGTTAAAGAAAACACAATATCATTAAATGTAGAAGGAAACAGACAAAATATTATTTACATTCATACACAATGTAGTATTTTCATCTTTTTACAAAGGAATTGTCAGTCTTCTTTACATAGAAGCCAACAGTGAATCATTCGCAATTTCAATGCATTTGATTTTTCAAGGTCAGGTAAGGTCAGGTAAGGACATGCATTTATTGAATCGAACCTATACATTGCCTTATGATGACTTCAAGATGAAAATCAATAACATGAATAAGAAAATTGTTGTTACATTTATTTGATCCTATCGTGTATTTAAAAAAAAATTCCAATGTTCTTTTACTCCATATCTCTTGATTTGTTCATCTTGAAATTAATATTCTAGTAAGTGTTTTCAAATAATTTGGATTTTATCTGTGCTGAAAACATACGTTATTGAATGACCATATGTACTACTATTTCTTTAATATTAGAAATTTGGTATCGTACATTAAAGACATGGATTGTAAAATAAATATAGATTACACCACAAGATCCCGTTCATTACCATATTTTATCCACAAGGGATACTTAAATTTTAAAATTTTAATTGCGAGGCTTGCCGAGCATTTTAAAATTTTTAAATTTAACTATCGAGAGTGGATAAAATATGGTAATAAACGGGATAAAGTGGTGTAATCTTTTTCTCTAATGGTCAATGATAAACACCGAGAATTGTATTCCGAATAGATTCGGCGGGAAATAGCACGGGGCTTTATTCAGCATACGTTGAATAAAGAAAATTAATCCAACGGGTCAAAACCGGTTTAAACTTGACATATCATTAGAGAAATGTATTTAACATATAAAAAAGCAAGTTATAATTTCAGTCTGATGATAATTACTATTTATTCTGAAAAGCAAAATGTTTTCATATCCGAAATTATAACGAATGTTTTCACGAATAAGATCGGAAATCAAAATTTAGAAATCCTTTTGGCAATGAGCTAAAACATTTCAGCATATATTTTCGTTAGCATCCAAATTTTCCTTCATCTATTAAATAAAACTAACAGTAGTAAAAGCCAAATATAGCCAATTCTTAGACAAATACAAAAATTAACCCGCACACTAATCATAGTATTGTTCGATGTTACAAGATTGATTGGTTGATTAATTGATGTTTTACGCCAATGTCAGCAATATTTCGGCTATATCATGGCGAGAACTGTTAAGTATATTGAACGATTATAATAAATAAATAAAAATATCAATATAAAACCATATAGCTTCATACAAGTAAAAATATGTGTAAAATATTAAAAACATAATAGAAGAAGAGTTACTTTTGCTGTTACAATATTATTCAAATTTTAGATAAGTCCCTTTTATCTCATTAAATAAATTGATCGCTTTTAAAAATTGAACGATTTTGTCACCCGCGACGTTTGTAAATAGGTCTTTAAGACAATCAGCAGAATAAAAATCA